>JAMPIV010021249.1:0-42500 GCA_024509875.1 Oreohelix idahoensis | reverse complement strand
ATAACACACAGAAAGCATAACACACAGAAAGCATAACACACAGAAAGCATAACTACGAAGAAGAAAAAAATGTCCTATGGCTGATCATCATCATTTGTTCCTCTTTTACTCCGTGTTTAGCACGTCACCACCAGCGCCACCTGATGGCCATGCAGGCATCCTGCGACAAAGCACTTATGTGCGTTTGCAGTGGTGGTTCCTGTATCAGTCAGTTTTAATTATACGTTTGCCAACCCCGTGTACAACTTTGTATTAGTAGAGTCAGGGATCCAGACCTCCAGGACGACCCAGAGTCCACTGCGAAGACAACATTAGACAATCTCTGAAGGACCGCGGACTAGATTTGGAACCAGGCCAGGAGGAAGACAGCCTATAAGATAGTATAGCGCTCTCTCTTCCAAACCTCAATTCCTCACAGTAGAACAGGAACGACTAAGTAAGTCAGTAAGTTATTTAAGTTCACGGCCGTTGTGAGTAAGTTATTCAAGTTCACGGCCGTTGTAAGTGAGTAAGTTATTCAAGTTCACGGCCGTTGCAAAATTGTTAACACCATGGCCAGTTCTCTCTCTTGTCAGTTCTGTATGTATTGGATCTTAGACATCTGTCACTTTGTCCATAAGACAAACCTGGGAGCCGCGCTGGTGTAATGGTTACCACATTGCGCTGGCGATCAGGTGTTCAAGGTTCAAGCCCGGGTGTTGGTATTTGACCGGGATTTTGACTGAATAACCTGAACGGCTCCTGAGATAAACCCTCTATGGATGGGAAGGAGCGAAGCTCCTGACCGGGTTGTAAGGAAAGTCCACAGGCACCCCAGCCTCGCAATGACATGTCATTGGGCCGAAAGGCTGAAAGCCCAAGTGCCGCTGGTTTAAAAAAAAAATAATAATAAGACAAACGTAAAGGTCTTTTATATTTGGAGATGCGCCCTAGTATAACCGACTAGATTGAACGGATTTTAAAAATTTGTCACTTGCCGTGACGACACGATGTATTCCCACCTATGTTGATACTAACTAGAGCTGATTTGTTTTCCCCCATTTGCTTTCAGTCTTTCGTTTGGCAAAATTTGTCAACAAAGAGACATAACTCTTTTTTCTAATATGTTTTATAACATAACACGAGCTATGTCTCTTTAGAGGTTTCATGTACGGTACTTTGTCTAATCTAGCTCTAAGCGTCCGACTGGTTAAGTGGTTATAGCGTTACCGGGTTCCGGAAACAAAACCTGGTGGCGTCACTCTCCAGTCTACATAGCTGTAAATGGCTACCTGACTCTGCTTTTGGGTTAGGCAAGGCAAAGGCAGCGAGCAATGGAACTGATCACCCCATCTCATTTAAAAAGCCGGGCCTGGTATGATGTAATCTGGAACACTTCACTCCACCACGGCAGCTTTTGCCTTTACATTGTTAATTTAGCTCTCGTTTATCATTTCGCTTTTCATTCTTAAATTTCTCTCATCATCTTTGATAATAACAGCATTAATAGTATTTTAGAAGATACTAACAATAAGGTAGTTGTAGCAGATATTGCCGTGCGTGAGAGTGAAGTGTTAGAGACTTCACTATACCAGGCCCACCATCGACAGGTGAGGTGATCAGTTCCCTTCCTCGATGACTTTTCATTCATTAGCTCACGAGCAGAGTCTTGTGCCCAATTACAGCTGTGTAGACCAGTGTTTCTCAAACGGTGTGCCGCTACGCTTATCAAAGTGTGCCGCTAAAATTTTGTTAATTTACTACATGAAGTATATTTTTAGTGATCATGTAATGTAAAACTGATCTTACAGCTTGAATTCATTTAATAATAATTGGAGCTATTAACTGCTTTGAACAAAAATTGATATACTTCAAAACTATTTTAAGGGACCCAAAGATGCAGCAATAGAGAATGCAGCCAGCGACCCATAGCTTGACTGCTTGCGTCATGGTCAGCGAACCAGAGCTGACCAAGACTCTACTCCACCTCCACGTGTTGGTACTGGAAACAGGCTGCATCATTGCAGTCTGGCTGAGAGAGTAGGGATCAAAGTGGGAAGGCAAACCCGGTCCCAAAAATTGCAGTGCTGAAGTCGGATATCTCGGCCGAAAGGCGCAGATATCGCAGCTTTGCTGTAAACGGCGACACAACGTAACAAACGTCCTTTTAGGACGAAGGAGGAAGAAGAAGAAGAACTATTTTAAACTGATTCAGTACGTAATTATTTTCACCTCTGGACGGATATATTTTTAAGCCCCAAAAATTTACAAGGGGATTGACATAAGTCTTGGGCCTGACCATGAAGGAGTCACAGAAGGAAGATGAAACTTGGCACATTTAAAGTTCATCCTATTTTCACTGAATGTGTAAAGTACGCGTGTATTTCTTCAATGGGTTTTCCCGTTACGGTGCACGGCGCAACGTACCCTATTGACCGGATCTGCTGCTCCAAAGATTTGACAAAACAATGGAAAAGAAGGAGGCCAGAGCTGTGATAAAATTTCTGATGTTTCGGGAAAAACACCTACAGAAATACACAGGGGGATGAAACCAGTGTTTCGTGATTCTTGTCCTTCATATACTTCGGTAAAAAACGTGTCAACAGTTTAAGTGCGGCCGCTCAAATGTTGCTGATCTGCCAAGATCTGGTAGACCAGCCTCAGAGTGCAACGATGAAAATGCAACAAGAGTGAAGAAAATCATTGACCAGGATCGAAAAATGACAATTGTGGACATAGCTAGTAGAGTAAAACTAAATGAAAGAACAGTTTATAGAATTTTACACAACAGACTGAACATGAGAAAAGTGTGTGCACGCTGGGTTCCGCGACTGTTAACGCGTGAACAGAAACAAACGAGGGTAAATTGCTGTCAACAGTTGCTCAAAAAGTGTCAGTCAAAAAATGTTTTGGAGACCATGGTGGCAGTAGATGAGACTTGGGTACACCATTATGACCCCGAATCCAAAATTGCCAGCATGCAATGGAAAACCCCGGGCTCCCCAACACCTGTCAAGCTGAGAGCGCAGAAATCTGCAGGAAAAGTGATGCTGACGGTTTTTTTGGGACGGCAAAGGTGTCGTTTTGAAAGATTATCTGCCTCGTGGCAACACAAATAATGGACAGTACTATGCAGATCTTCTCACCAAACTAAGAAAGGTTGTGACCAGGAAACGAGGGATAATGCGCACTCAAAATCTTCCTTTGCTTCAAGGCAACGCGCCCTCTCACAAAGCACGGCTTGTGCAGCTAGCAGCCAACGATTTGAATATTGAAATTCTTCCACACCCACCATATTCTCCAGATTTGGCTCCATCAGACTTTTTTCTATTCCCAAATCTTAAAAAACAGCTAAAAGGAAATCATTTTGACAGCGATGAAGAGGTTATACTGGCATGTGATGACTGGTTTAGTTTGAAAAATAGGGTGTTCTACTCCCAATGTCTTTTCAAGGTCAAGCAGAGATGGCAGATGTGTGTCAATTCAGACGGTGGCTATATTGAAAAGGAATAAACACTATACAAAATTTCAGCTCTCTGTGACATGCCCTTCATGGTTAGGCCCAAGACTTATGTCAATCCCCTTGTACACATACATAATTTACGTTTACTGACAATGTGTGTCTAATCATGAGTTAAGTATAACATATTATATATCAAATTAAAGTACATTGGATGAACAATATAAATCCATATGCCTTTCTAGCTAATTTTATGTTATGTTTATGTTATAACAGATAGCATGTACATGGAAAAAAGATAACTTGAAATTTTGAACAAAAATCTTCGACTTACGTAAGGCTTGTAACAAATTGTTATCACAATACAGTTTCACTGCTCTCTTTGTACAGGTAATCCATTTAGAAACACAGAAAAAGTAAGAAAGTTGTGGTTGATCACACAGTTTGTTCACTGTTCACATATTAGTAACATATCCTGTGTGTTTCCGGCCATTATGGCGATACGACAAAACACGATTAAAGATGAAGATAAATGTGAAAAATTCCATTCAAACGCAAATAAAAGACGTTGAAGCTTGTTGAAATTTGCCGTTTTGTGTTTACTTCCGTTCGAGATAAATTCCGGGCAGTATAAAATATCAGAATGGAAAGAAACAGGGAAATAAATCAGCGTCTTTTAAAAGATCTTGCGGATACAGCGGTCGGCCATTGCGTCTTTTAAAAGATCTTGCGTACGGAATCAGTACAATTAAAAGAAAATCAAATAGAGTTTTCTTTATTCTAAAGAACCCAAAATTAGTGTATTTAATGGGGAGCCGCGCTAGCGTAGTGGTTATAACACCGCTCTGGCGACCGGGTGATTCAGGATCAAACCCGGGCGACGGCATTTGAGGATTTTTCGTCGACCGGGATTTGGACAGGATTAACTCGAGACCTGGCGAGTACATTTGAAGGAGTGTCGTCGACCAGGGACTGGCGGCTCCTGAGCCGACCCAGCTCTAATGGGTACCTCCGAAAACGGCGAGTATCTGCCTGAATGGCGAGGGACACTTGTCTCTGTACAAGAAAATAGGATACTCACGTAAAAATCAATATCAGGTTAGACATTAAAAATAACCTGAGATTTCGCCTCGAGTATTAGCTGGCGTACGGAAAAAAAAAGAAAAAAAAAGTGTATTTAATTTAGAACATACTACTGTAAATCTTTAATAGGTGAGGGGTCAGATAGGTGTGCCGCAAATTTTTGGAACATTGAAAAGTGTGCCGTGAACGCAAAAAGGTTGAAAAACACTGGTGTAGACTGAAGCGTGATGCCACTGTGTTTCTAACCCGGCACCTTTGCCGCGAGAGGCCAATGCCCTAACCACTCTGCCAATCGAACGTTCATACTAATAATAATGATAATATTTTATAATGCAGAAGTTAGTAAATGTGAAAGCAGTGACCCCGATGTCAGAAATCCCAAATCGTCAGAACTTTTGAAAGTGAGTAGTGTTGGATTCATTTCCCTTCTGGAAGCAGAATTTAAAAAATTAAATAAATTTTTAAAAATGACAACAAATCTCTGTCACTGGAATTTTAAAAAAGATAGTTCATAGGCGCTATACAGAACCAATTCTATCATACTGAAGTGAGTCATGGACAATTTAAGAAACAACGGTTCCATAAAGTAAATAGTAAATTTTTTAACTACAAATCTCTGTCACTGGAATTTTAAAAAGATAGTGCATAGGCGCTATACAGAAACAACTTTGTCCCACTGAAGTGAGTTATGGACAATTTTTTTAAAAAAACGAAGGTTCCATAAAATAAATAGCATTTTTTTTTATAAACAACAAATCTCTGTCACTGGAATTTATAAACATAGTTTATAGGCAGTATACAGAACCAATTATCTCATACCAGAAGACGCAGCAATAGAGACAGCAGTCAGCGACTCATAGCTTGACTGCCTGCGTCAGGACCAGCAAACCAGAGCTGGTCAAGACCGTGCTCCACCTCCACGTGGTGGTCCTGGAAACAGTCTGCAGCAGTGCAGTCTGGCTGAGCGAGCACGGATCGAAGAGGGAAGGCAAACCCGGTCCTAAAAAATGCCGTGCAGAAGTCGGATGTGTCGACCGAAAGGTGCAGATATCACAGCTTAGGCGTAAACAGACACAACGCAACCACCGTCCTTTTCAGGACGAACGAGGAAGAAGAAGAAGAAAATGAGTCATGGACAATCAGTAAAACAAAAGTAATGGTAAGACAAAATCAGTAAAGATTGAAGCGACGGAAATGACCAGACAAAGACGAGGGGAAGTGCTGTGCAGTAAATCATGACCATCTGTATGGAACTGTGTTGGCTGTATCTTGATTCTGTTGCCCTGTGTAGTTTCGGGAGTCATTGGTGAGACAATGAGAGAATATGACCTCAGCTTCCTCGTGCGTGTCGTACAGGACGACTAATATGAGGTTGGGCATGAGGATAGCAACCTCACTATGTAAAATAAGTTACTACTGCAACCACTGCTGCAAGAGCACAAACAAACACAGATATATATATATATATATATATATATATATATATATATATATATATATATATATATATATATATATATATATATATATATATATATATATATATATATATATATATATATATATATATATATATATATATAAAGGTTGGGATCTTTAACGATTAATTAATCGATTAATCGGGCAAAAACTTTTATCGATTAATTGATTAAACAAATTTTAATCAATTATTCAATTTCTTTTTAGCAATGTTTATGTTTTTTGCTTAACTAGGGAAGAATTGGCTATATTAGTTATTTGTGGTATGGAATTTGGCAAGTATTGTCAATAATAATAAATTTTTAGGTTGTAACTTTTCAGTATTTACATTATATTTTCAGGACGATGTTGCCTTATTAAAAAAGTAAAATAAATAAAGTCTTTAGCGATTTAAAAACACAATTACTATGATTGTTCTATAGTTTATCGAACTGTTCGAAAATGTTCGATTAATCTTCGAATAAAGAAATTCGATTCATTTAGAACGTTTTAAATCAGTCCGAGCCCTAAAACACACACACACACACACACACACACACACACACACATCTTTGTTTTTATTTTTAATTATAAGCGTTTATTAATGCACTTATACATGATACTAATCCGGGTTTTCTCTTCCTTCTATATTCCTCAGATGTCAAGACCATGGACAGTCTTGTCACCAATCTTGGTGGATGCGGACCCTTCCAGATACGGCTGGTGATCGCCACTTATTCCGCCCAGCTGTGTGCGGTATGGGGTTTACTGTTCATGGTTTTCGGCAATTACCACTCTGATTGGCAATGCCTTGATGACATGAGATATCTTCAGAATGGCAGCAATATAACGAACGCATCACTCGCGAACTGGACATTAGATGAATTTCTAACGAATTGGACTTTAGATGAATTCAACATAGAAGCAAACCAAAGCTTTGAGAATGGGTCAATTATGGATTCCTGTGATATGATAAAAACATGTCAAGATGTTGGATTTGACCAGAAGTCACAAACAATCGTCACAGAGTGGGATCTCATTTGTGATATGGAATGGGTGCAATCTTTTATCATTTTCGTGCAAATGGTGGGCGTTCTCTTAGGATCGCACTATGGGGGCTTCATAGGAGACAAATGTGGACGAAGAGTCGATCTTTACATAACCGTGGCTTTCCATACTGTGTTCAACTTGCTAGCCGCCTTTTCCGTGGACTGGAAGATGTTCGCATGTATGCGTTTTTTCATCGGACTCACCGTTGGAGGAATACTATCATGTTGTTTACTTTATCCCATAGAGTTCGTCAGCAAATGGTGGAGGGGCTTGCTGAGCACCTTCCCTGTGTGGAATCTTGGAGCAGCAACATTCTCCCTTGTTGTTCTCATTCTAAAAAACTGGAGACACGTCCACATAGCAACCGCTCTCATGTCTTTACTCGTCTTCCTTCTGGGATTCTGGGTTCCGGAAAGTATGAGATGGTTAGCGGTGCATGGAAAAGTCGAAAAGGCCAAGAACATTGCTTACATGGTTGCTATTATGAACAATAGACCTCCACCTAATACAACAGCCCTTGAGATTTATGCTAAGGAGGAGAAGAAAAAATTAAGAGTGAAAGGCACGCATTACGAATATATGGTGGACCTATTCAAGACAGATAAATATTTCCTACTTTCTATTAAATTGGGCCTTATCTGGGCATGTGTGTCTCTCATATACTACACATTAAGTTTTGGAATGAAGTTTCTTTCTGGGGATTTTTACATTAATTTTATCATATTTTCTGTTGCTGAAATTCCTGGTCTTATCTTCGTGACTGCAGTGTCCAAACATTTAGGTACACGTTTGGGCAGTCTCTTATATTTTGCGCTCATCTTTCTAGCCTTTCTGGCTTTGATTATTGCTAACTTTGTGGCTCCCTTGGAAAACAAGGGTACAATTGTATATATCCTGGCTTTAGTTGCAAAAACGAACATTCTTGCTGCCTGGACGATGGTAACTAATTTCTCCACATCGCTATATCCAGCAGAAGTCAACAGCCTAGGCATTGACTATCTGAATTCTTGTGCTAGAATAGGGGCCATTATTTCCCCATTTCTTATTCCGAATATGATTGGTTCCCTCTATGTCATGTTTCTTATTCTTGGAATTTATCTACTTATCTGTTGTCTGCTTCTTGTGTCGATCCCTGTAAAGAAAGATGCAACCGCTGAAGACGAAGAGCTACCTAAGTCTCACCTGTCAATTATTGTTGAGGAAACTGAGATGGAAGTCCAGATTTCAGAATGCGATGAGGAGTAACCCAATTTACATCGGACATTACAGAACACCTCATTAAACTTCGTTTTTTTTTCATTTCGAGAAATGAAGTTTGTGAGATCAATCGTAGGAAATAATTTGCTAATAATTTTACTACAAAAACTATGGAAATTAATTATGCTTGGTGCATTTTTATTTTATTTATTTTTTATTAGTTTGTTGTAATTTCATAATTGTTTTATTCTGTTATATACAAGCACTAAGACTCATATATATTTCTTCGAAATAGACATTACGGGAAATGACTGTTTGACGTTCGTGTATGCTAAATTTATAAGCATCTGAGGGGGTATTAAAAAGATACGACAAAATTAGTTTTTTTTTTTTTAAACCAGCGGCACTTGGGCTTTCAGCCCTTCGGCCCAATGACATGTCATTGCGAGGCTGGGGAACCTGAGGACTTTCCTTCCAACCCGGTCAGGAGCTTCGCTCCTTCCCATCCACAGAGGGTTTATCACAGGAGCCGTTCAGATTATTCAGTCAAATTTCCAGTCGTAAACATTCCTTCAAACGCTGACGCCCGGGTTTGAACCATAAACACCTGGTCGCCAGTACAACGCCGAAGCCATTACACCAGCGCGGCTCCAATACAAAATTAGTTAAGAGATCATTAAATTGCGATAAACTTTTTTGCCACTGAAGTTTTCATAAAGAAGTCATCTCCTGATGTATTCCTCTAGCACTGAAAACTGAAGTGCGTAAATATCCTGTTTGTAAATTCATTTTACATAGTGTTGCTTTCGGTGCCGGGAAAAGTGTTAGACAGAATTGTCCTTGAGGGATTAAAAGAGTCCATGGACGGGAGGCTGAGAGAAGAGCGGGCAGGTTTTTGACAGGGCCGGTCCTGTGCAGACCAGGTGGCCACTTTGGGAATAGTGCTTGAACGGGGTCTGGAATGGAGTTCGCCACTGTACATTGGATTTGTGGACTACTAGGGGGCATTTGACAGTGTGGACAAAGAATCACTTTGGAAATTGATGAGGCATTGTGGAGTTCCCCTGGGGATCATTAATTTCAGAAAGAAAACATGTGAAGACATGACGTGCGGGGTTCTTCGTGAGGGACAGCTTGCAGAACCGTTTGGGATGGGAGCAGGAGTGCGACAGGGGTGCCTCTTGTCTCCATTTCTTTTCTTGCTAGTGGTGGACTTGGTTGCGGGAACGTCGGCGGCACACGGCAGAGATGGAGTCTGGTGGACTCTGGCTGAGCGATTGGATGATCTGGATTTTGCTGATGACTTAGCTCTTCTGTCCCATAACCGTAATCAGATGCGGGACGGGTTGAGAGCACTCGATGGGAGGTCACAGCAGTTGGGTCTGGGGATAAACAGGGAGGGGACAAGGATAGTGAGAATGGATGCAGGTAGTGGTGGCAGGGTTGAACTTGAGGGGGCACCAATGCGGGATGTGGAGTCGTGCACATGTCTTGGCAGCAGTGTAGACAGGGTTGGAGGGACGGACAGTGATATCGAAGTGGGAATGAAAGGGGCAAGAGGAGCTTTCATTGCATTGGAAAGTGTATGGAGATCGAGAGAGATCGGATCCGGCGCGAAAGTGGGAATCTTCGGCTCGGGTGTGGGGTCGGTCCTGTTGAGTGGCTGTGGGACGTGGAGAGCGGCAGGGACAGCTGCCGGAAAGCTGCGGACTTTCGTGGATTGGTGCTTGCGTGGAGTGGAGGGATTGGAATGGTGTGGCGGGGTTGCCGGCGTGGAGCTGGTGAGAGGAGCTGGACAGGTGCCGGTGGGACGGGAGATGAGAGGGGGACGGTGGCGATGGATGGGACACACACTGAGGACACCTGTTGATAGCATTACAAGGCAGTCCTTGTTTTGGGGTCCCCGGGGCGGGAGAGGCGGGGTGGACCAGGGGGCGCATGGAGAGGAGAGCTGGAGACGGAGGTGAAAGTGATAGGGAGAGCGGGGAGGGAGCTTGAGATGATGGCACGTGACAAGAGGACTTGGCATGTGTTTTTTGAAGGCCTATGCTCCTTTGGGAGTGGAGGGTTATGAATGAATGAAATTCATTTTACGTCGGAATTATAGCACCGAAACAAAACTTTCTGGTGGAATGTCATTTCGCTGAAGATAATGTAATTATATACGGTACGTTAAAATTGCTTTTGGGCAAAGTGCTTTGTCGGAATAGTTATTTTACAGGTATTTTGATGTGAATGTCAGAAAATTATGATTCAATGAGCTAGTTTTTTTTTTTAAATTGTATATTAAAATGTTTCAATGTATTCGTTTCAGTTTATATCTAATTACATAAATTGTACACACTAATGCTTTCAGATGTGTACACCCTGAATTGTGAATTTTATGAAAGGGAAATCTTCACAAAAATTGTGGATGAAAAGTTGAATAATTTTTAGTGCGCAGTGTGTGTAGTTTTAATTCAAGTGTTTCCTTTGGCAATATGGTGTTATTGAAAATGGGCCGTAGGTTCAGTCTTTTTAAACACATTTTGAGACAGAGATAGGAAAATCTTAAACAAATAACGAAAACAGACATTTGTAGGCCTCGTATGAAAGAAGGAAACACGATAACAGTATAGGTCAGTAGTATCAATAGTAACTGTTTACCGCTGAGACAGTGATTATTGGTAAATAACTGCATATTCCTTAAAAATTGTTGTTGCCAGTATCAAGCCTGGTCACAGTCTAAGGCACTTGAAGACAGCAACGTGTGAGAGTAAACGCAGCACACAGCTGACTACAGCAGCATACACTGTACAATAACGAAATCTGTCTAAAGCAACATACAGTAATTGCATATTAACGAAATCTGACTAAAGCAACATACAATACATATTATCGAAATCTGACTAAAGCAACATACATTGCACATTAACGAAAGCTGACTCAAGTAACGTACATTACACATTAACGAAATCTAACTAAAGCAACATTCACTGCAAATTAACGACAGCTGACTCAAGTAACGTACATTGCACATTAACGAAATCTAACTAAAGCAACATACACTGCAAATTAACGAAAACTGACGAAAGCAACATACATTGCACATTAACTAAAGCTGATGAAAGTAACATTCAATGCACATTAACGAAAGCAGATTAAAGCATCATAAATCTCACATTAACGAAAATTGGTGAAAGCAGCATTCACTTCACATTAACGATAGCTGACGAAATCAACATTCACTGCACATTAACGATAGCTGATTAAAGCAACATAAATCTCACATTAACGAAAATTGATGAAAGCAACATTCACTTTACATTAACGATAACTGACGAAAGCAACATTCACTGCACATTAACGATAGCTGATTAAAGCAACATACACTTCACATTAACAATAGCTGACTACAACAACATACACTGCACATTAACAATAGCTGATTAAAACAACATACACTTCACATTAACAATAGCTGATTAAAACAACATACACTTCACATTAAAGATAGTTGATTAAAGCACGATACACTTCACATTAAAGATAGCTGATTAAAGCAACATACACTTCACATCAACAAAAACTGACGAAAGCAACATACACTTCACATCAACGAAAACTGACGGAAGCAATATACACTTCACATTAACGATAGCTGATTAAAGCAACATATACTTCACATTACCGAAAGTGGTTGTCTCCAACGAGCTTCCCGACATATTTGACAGAAGCAGTTTTCGTACTGTTTTGTAAAAACTGCAGCAAACGCAATATATGATATGCACATATACCGACTACTTTATTTTACTTTAAAAAATAACGTATGCTCATTATATGTTTATAATACAGCTTGCTTGTTATAATGATACAGTATATAGTTGGTTCAGCTATTGATTTATGGTGTATCATCATTCACGGCGGTTCCTGTAACCTTCAGTATTTTTATTTGATTTTATGCGTTCTGGTGTCCCGTATTTCTTTTTCTACCATTTCATTATCGGTTCCCTCAAATATTTATTAAATATAATATTTATTTATATATTGTTAAACATTAAATATAATATTTATATAATTTGTTCATTTTCTCTTTCTTTTGAATCTGGAGCCACCACTACAGTAAAAGTCACGTAAGAGTCATGGAGCCACCACTTACAGTAAAAGTCATGTAAGAGGCATGGAGCCACCACTACAGTAAAAGTCACGTAAGAGTCATGGAGCCACCACTACAGTAAAAGTCATGTAAGAGGCATGGAGCCACCACTTACAGTAAATGTCATGTAAGAGTCATGGAGCCACCACTTACAGTAAATGTCATGTAAGAGTCATGGAGCCACCACTTACCGTAAAAGTCATGTAAGAGTCATGTAAGAGGCATGGAGCCACCACTACAGTAAAAGTCATGTAAGAGGCATGGAGCCACCACTTACCGTAAAAGTCATGTAAGAGTCATGTAAGAGGCATGGAGCCACCACTACAGTAAAAGTCATGTAAGAGGCATGGAGCCACCACTTACCGTAAAAGTCATGTAAGAGTCATGTAAGAGGCATGGACCACTCTTGTTGTAGAGGCATATTGCGTCATAACTGATGGAGTAGTCTGCCCATTCTTTCCCTGTCTCCTTAGAGACCTCAGGAAACTACACAAGGCATATGTATGTTTGTATGTATGTGCATGCATGTATGCATATACATAGACATATTTGTACAACATTCACTTCAACATTCATATGCACATATACCGACTACTTTATTTTACTTTAATAAATAACTTATGCTCATTATATGTTTATAATAAAGTGTGCTTGTTATAATGATACCGTACCGTATATAGTTGGTGTAGCAACATTACTTGCATATAATAGAAGTTGGTGGTATGACAAGATCACTAATGTAGAACTGATGTAGAACTGATGTAGAACTGATGACAAGAACTAGACAAGTGTCAGTGGAACAAGAGATGAGAAGAAGACGATGGAGATGGATAGGACACACACTGAACGAACGAACGAACTTTGTTTTCAAAGGGTTGAGAATTGGGCACACAGGCCCGTCTAACATTCTGCCCTTCCTTTCGCTCACCTTTCATACTGAATTCATTTATTCTCATATGCATTTTACATATCAATTTCAAGAAATTCAACGTAAAGTAAAATAATAATATAGCACACTCATATTAACATTAATTACTTATAAGCATGACGTAACATATGTTGAAAAGTACAAACATCGTCACTAGAACCTACAGTTGTTGTTATAAGAAAAGATAATCCGATTAGGGGGGCATGTAATCAGAATTCAGGAAGTATTCAAAAAGTCTATGATTGTATGAATAGGGACTGAGGTTGTTTCTTAGATTATGTGGAAGACAATTCCAAAGATGAGCAGCAGAGTACGCTAAGCTTTTCTTGAATAAGTCAAGCCTAGGCTTGGGCACTTGCAATCTGTTAGAGCGTAGATTGCGTCTTTCATTGTAATTGAACATTGGCCACAGATATGCTGGAGCATTGTGTGACAGGATTTTGTGAACAAATTTAGCTTTGTTAAACAGAAGGCGCTTTCGTAAGGGCAGTATTCGGAGATTTCTATAGAAATCTACACACTGAGTTAAGGCAGGTGTCAGAGACTAGACGCACTGCACGCTTTTGTAGTGAACGAGGAAAGATGTTGGTAGAATTACAAAGCAGTTTTGTTCTGGAATCCTCGCGGTAAGAGAGATAGGTGGAGGCCAAGGAACACGTGGAGAAGAGAACTGGAGACAGACGTGGAAAGGCCTTGAGCGGATGGCACGGGACAGGAAGACTTGGCATAAGTTTGTTGAAGGCCTATGCTCCTTGGGGGGCTGAGTAGCAGCATAGCATGTCCTTAATAACTAATGTATGTATTTATAATTATTAAATACATTTTTTGGTATCATTTGTTACTTATAATTGCTATGTCTGACCATAATTAATATTAAAATCCTTTCACATTATCACCATCAACAATAGCCAGGCACCATTCTTGCCATTATCGCATCCTTAAGGTCCCATAGCAAATACTGATGTAGGGGAGTGGAGGGTTAGAGGCTACACTATACTAGGTCCCAGCATCATCGCTACCTTTTCTCTCCTAACTCAAGAGAAAATTCAGGTACCCATTTACAGCTAGGTTGACACGAGCGTGACAATACCGTGAAACGAACCTCGGCACCTTTACCGCGAGAGACCAAGGCTCTAACCACTCTGTCAGTCGGACGCTGTGTCACATTCTACAGTTTCAGTTTAACAAACTTTACCAGAACAACGATTATGCCTTTTGTTTTTTCCCTTATTTCTAATCTTCATCTGATCAACGATATTATCAATGTTTTTATCATCATTATAAGACCAGTGTTTTGTCTTTTATTAGAACAAAAATACACGTAAAACACTACATTGGTTTTGATTGTAATCACATCAGTCATAGTAAAATAAAGGTCAAGGTAGTCTCATAGCAGACATTGCGTAAGGGGAGTGAAGTGTTAGTGACTTTATTCGTCTAGGTCCAGCTTTTTTATGAGGTGGGATGGTCAATTCCTTTCCTCGCTGCCTTTTGCCTTCCATAACTCTAGAACGGAGTCACGTAGGACCACCCGTTTACAGATGCAGCTGCCAGGTTCCGACCCCGGAATCCGATAACTTCGCAGCAAGAGGAAAGTGCTCTCACCAGGGGCATACTTAAAATATTTGACACCTGGAACTGATCATTCCAATGACACACAGAAAACATTATACTTGCAAGTAGATGTTTAAATAGTACAGTGCTATCATATTAGTGCCCAATGTCAACCTCCTCCTGGCTGTCCCACAGGACGAACCGCCCCCCTCCCCTAAGTACGTGACTGATTGTACATGCTTAGCCAATCGGCCGCTGTCAGGTATAATATGAGGTTTTAATCCTCATCACGTCAACTATAGTAACATAAAAATCACCACCAAATCGACCATAGTGCCAGTGCTATGACCATTATGTCATCAATCCCATAGTATCAGTGTTCGTTTCATAGGGGAAATTCACATATAACGTCAAACGTGTGAGGGGGGTCAACATTTTTTGACGAAGTGTGACGATAGGGGGCGGAGGGTTTTAAAAAATGTAATGCTGCACAAACATATCAGTAGGGATCACTTTTTCTTCATAAATGATGTCGGAACAAAATAGATTGTGTGACCTCTATCCACAGTCTATATTTATCTGCAATAGTTAACAACTCCTTCGTGGACGACTTATAGTAATATTATATTATCAGCTTAAATATCAGATAATTGTTATAGCCTTTCTTTTAATTAATTTTTTTAATTACAAATTTCGTTTAGAAATAAAATGTTATACGCACTTTAAAAACAAACTGAAATAAAATGTACTGTTGGTTAAAATTCGATGTTAAAAACATAAAACAATAACACGTTATCGCCATCACGACAAGTCCAATTAGTTGAAAGACACAACATTTTGGCAACATGAAAGACGGTATATTCGAGCTGGTTAAACGTTTAATTATGATGTTTTTTTATTTTTTTATTTATTTGGACGAAAAAATACAAAGGCCATTTCGTTGGGTCGGGCAAAAGTTGGGCCTTGTCTCGAGCTCAGATGCGGCACATATAAATGCAGGTATTTGCATAAAAAAATAATGATTAATTAAACACAAGTTAAGTTTAAATATGGAGGGAGGGATGGTTAAGACATTTTAGACGTCAAGTAATAGGATTTTGTGATGAACTGTGACGACGGCGGTTAAATGGCAAAAATTGGGTGAACGATCTCCCTAGGAACACTGTTATAACCCTCATCACGTCAACCATAGTATCGGCGTTATACCATTCATTACATCAACCCCAGGAACAGTGTTACAACCCTCATCATCACCAACCATAGGAACGATGTTATACCCCTCATTACATCAACCCCAGGAACAGTGTTACAACCCTCAGCCTATCAACCATAGTAACAGTGTTATAAACTTCATCACATACACCAAAGTAACATTGATATAACCTTCATTGCACCAACAACAACAACAGTTTTACAGCCTGTATTACATCAGCTATACTGTCGGTGCAATAATTCCCCCCCCCCCCCCACCCACATCAGCCATAAGGCAATGCTATAATTCTCACATCAGCCATCGTTTCACCCTCATAATCCTCATTACATCAGTTATATTATCAGGGTAATAATCTTCAATTCATCAGCTTTACCGTTATCAATACTATTATACTTTTCAAATATTACCATCAACAGTTACAACTATACTGTAATCCTTACTACCATCACAGAAATGACGGTTATAATCTTCATTACCGTTACTAAAGATATATGTTGTGTAATCCTTATCACCATTTTTGACATTATAATGACATTTTGAGCTACTACTTCTGTAATTCACGCCTTGTCGGCGATATGTGTACTCGGCATATGTGAAGTAAAATATAAATATTATCTACGTGTTTTTTGTTTTTTTAACATGTATATATATACATATCCATCCGTGTTATCCTCTATGCTATAGTACTTCATTCACTGTTTGCTTCCTACGGAGTATGAAACAATCACTATAGCTGGCCCGATTGCAGGAAGTCTGCACCGAAGCATTTATGTGACAGTCAAGAAGAATTTGTATGTCAGACAGAAGTGTGTTCAATAAACAAAATCAGTATCGATACAAATAGAATATAGTGACAGTGTGTCACTTCATCTTTCAAGAAGTTCGAACATTTTCTCTGTCGTGAGTGGAAATGAGAATGTGAGTGAGTAAAAGAACTCGCGTGTGCTGCTAGACTAGTAAGAGGAGAAGGGTATCATTGCATGTGATGTTGAATGTCCTAAGACCGTCATGAATATGGATTTTTATGTAATATCTTTCTTTCCTTGTTCACCCACACGATTATTCTCTTACTCTTAAGTAAACACACACTCCGTCTCTCTCTCTCTCTCTCTCTCTCTCTCTCTCTCTCTCTCTCTCTTCGTCTCTCCTGATAGATAGAAACAGTAAGAAGTTTGAAGTCCTTAGGCTAAAAGTTAAGAGGGGAAATGCGCCCCTGAAGTGACAGTCCTCATCTGCTTTTTTTCCTGCTGTTCCTTTCGATGTTTTCTCCTCTCTTCTGCTTGTTGTGTGAGCTTCTTTTTACCCAGTCTGAGGTGGCATCGTAGATAGCATCGCCACCTGGTGCGATCGGCAGCTTCATCTTCCCAAATTGTTGGATTTATGTCCAGTGCCTTCAAGTCCCTCTTGCACACATCTTTAAACCTTAGCTGGGGTTGACTGGCTGCTCTTTTGCCTTCTGACAGCTGTAATTAGAAAATATCTTTGGGGATTCGACCATCTTTCATGCGGCGGACATGGCCAACCAAGCATAATCTGCGTTGCCTAAGCAGTGTATACATGACGTGAAGGCCAGCGCGTGACAGCACCTCGACATTTGCTACTTTGTCCTTCCGTGAAATACCAACGATGTTGTGTAGACACCTTAGATGGGAAGTATTGAGTCGTTTTTCTCGCTTAATATAGGTTTCCCATGTCTCCAGGGCCGGATTCTCCATTAGGCTACGTAGGCTGAATCCTAGAGGCCCGGAGCTCTTGGTGGCCCGGGCATAAGTTAAAAAAAACATGTAAAAAATGCATAGATTTATGTACAAAAAGAAAATGCTTGCACTTTTCAATCGCATTCATAACGTTCTAAACATACCAGTCTATTAATAATACTAGTATATACCACAATCATGCAAATGGGTTTGAAAATAAAAATTATTAAACTTATTGCCTATTACTGTGACGGTATTACCTCCCCTGCTTTGCAGAAGTGGTCTAACAATGGCCAAAACTCAATAGTATCTAATATGGGCTTCAAAGGTATCTACCTTCGCATAAGATTACTCTTGGCAGAGATGTAAATAGAAGAAACAAAACGCTTCTATCTCAAGGCAGTCTTCACAAGATATTCAGAATAAGCGAGAACAATACTGCTTTGGCTGAGTATGTTAACTCTGTAATTCTGCCGACGCTTTTGTGAAGGATTTAAGCACTTATTAATTTCAGCTCGTTTAAGCCCCCACCCCTGATTTACTCAGTGGATTTCTAGTAAAGCTCTGTTTAGAGTGTGTGTAGTAAATTGTCTGAGACAAACATGTAGTAACTTTAAAATGATTAAATTAAAGTTAAATTCGTATAATTACAAAGATTAAAGTTTAATAATCACTTAAGTTTTAACAGTTGGAAAATAATTTGAATAGTTATGGATCAAGACAAGTTATCATCACGGTCATTATGGATTGTAAATGTTACAAGAAGTTCAAGGGGCAGCATAGATTTGAACTTAGCTGCCAATGACGGTTCTGCTCCTTCTTATGGGTTGGTTCTTGTCACACTGCTCACGCTCGTCCCTGATCAAGAATGTCGGGTGAAGCTCGTTTTCCAGAAATGTCAAGGAGAGTCTACCACGTGGGTCCTGCATCTTAAAGCTTAGGCCACTGTTCCCTTCTTGTTCCAGAGATGGTACTTTCTGCTGGTAACACCAATAACTATGGTAAAAGAATAGAACGAAACGCCCTTCTGAGTATGGCGTTTTCAACCCCATAGTTATCGGTTCCAATCTTCCCATACCACCATCCCATTAACTCAGAATTTACCCTCGATGAGAATTAAATTTAATCCCTCGGGATAAAACTTTCTTTACATTTAAATAGAATAGCGTTCATAGTTATGTTATATTTAAATGAAAAGGTTAATAATACAGATAGAGTTTGTTTATATATACATCTCCACTGATTGAAAAGTGTTCACAATATAAATTGAATATGTTTTCATTTATGTTTACACTGATTGAAAAGTTTGAAACTTCCATTAACTTTAAAATGAATATTTTCACATAGACATTTACACTGGTTTAAAGCTTGAAAAGCGTGCTTTCTGTGCTTCTCTATGGTGCGGAATGCTGGAGAGTCACAGAGAAGGAAATGTCAAAATTGTCCTCTTTTCACACAACATGCCTAAGAAAAATTCACCGCATTTTTTGGCCGAATACCATCACCATGCTTTGGACCCCCGAAGGAAAGCGAAAGAGAGGCCGACCAAAAACAACTTGGCGGAGGACTGTAGAGGCTGAGATGCAAAGAATGAACCAGAGTTGGGGCACTGTACGAAGGATGGCCACCGACCGTGCAAAGTGGAATCAATTTGTTGTTGCCCTACAAGACGCCACTAGGCGTGATGGCCACTGACTGCTTTGACGGTCGGTGGTTAAGGATCGAAGAAGAAGAAAGCTTGAAAACTTACATTAATTTTAAAGTGAATATGTTTATATGGACATTTACACTGCTTTGAAAATGTAAGAATTGTACTTAGAATGTACATCATTTCTTTCATCTTTCCCTCCCTGCTCCCTATGGAACCTGGAACTACTTTATGCTTTAGTTCTCTGTACGAAACTAGCAATAAAGCAATCACCAGCCCGTGCAGTAGTGGTTCATGAATCATCATTCTATACGCTGAGGTTGCCAGCCTCAAATGACTTTGTCACCCACTAGCGAGTTTCACATATTAAAATTCACATGGTAATATATACACACACACGCGCACACACACACACACACACATATATATATATATATATATATGTTAGTTCACGTGTTAGTAATAAAATATGAAATATACATCACAACTTACTCCAATCCTGGCTCACAGACTTTTTGCTAAGATGAATAAAAGAGACTTGAATCGGCCTCTTACACGCGTCTGTGGTATCGTTAATTTAAAATGTTCCCTCTCTGATTTTGTGTGGTCCTTCAGTTTCCTCAGTCCCGGTTTCCTTATTTAAAATGAAAGAGATTTCCTGGGATATAAAAGTCCGTCCAAAATTCTCCAATAAAAGGTGTCCGGTATGTTAAGAAGGAATTCTGAATTCTAATTCTTCACTGTAGCAAGGTCTGGTATCTTGGCGAGCGATTTCTCAAGTGAAATAGCTTGAGAAAATGGTGAGATTATATTCACTGCCTTCCCCCGCCTTTGTTATGCGTGCCTCAAGGGATCAGCCCCTCTGCATGACTCAGCTAATGCAAAATTTCAAACATTATTTTCCTGAAAATGGGTTGTACACATCTGCTTGCCATTGTGTACAAACTTACAAACATGTCGGTAAACTCATATAACAACGTGTTCCTAATGTATCAATCATTACTTTTATCAGAAAGTAATCTCTTTTCTGTGTCTGCCCATCTGTTGTCTCCCCTTATTCCAAGCTTTGGTGATGAGCGCACCCGTGTCTTATCAGTCTTGTCAGTGATTAAGCACTGCGCTGAGGCGATTTACGTGTTTATCTTACTTACTTACTTACTTAGTCGTTCCCCTTCTACTGTGAGGTGTAGAGGTTTGGAAGAGAGAGTGCCAGACTATCCTATCAGCTGTCTTCCTCCTGGCCTGGTTCTTTTCTAGTCCTCGGTCCTTCAAAGATTGTCTAATGTTGTCCTTCCAGCGGACTCTGGGTCGTCCTGAGTTTCTGGACCCCTGGCTCTTTGTTTCCCATGCTTGTCGTGGTAGCCGATCTTCTCCCATTCTACAGACATGGCCAAACCATCCTAGTTGGGACTGTTCTACTTGGGTCTGCATTGGGTGGGATTTTAGGCCTTGACGTATCGTCTGGTTGCGGACCATGTCTCTTCTTGTTACTTCAACCACCTTCCTCAGATACCTCATTTCTGAAGTTTGGATCTGCCTTTTGTGTGTTGTAGTCATTGTAAGCATTTGGAAGAGAGAATTGAGGCTCTTGAAATGTGGATATATAGAAGAATGGAGCGTATCTCATGGAAAGAGAAGAAAACAAATAAGGAGGTCCTAGAAAATCTAGGTATGAAAGAGAACTAATGAGGGAGATCAAAGTTGGGCAGCTAAAATACTTTGGCCACATAAAAAGGCATAACACCCTGCAGAAGACCATAATAGAAGGGAGAGGTGAAGGCAAACGTGCAAGGGGAAGAAAGCGCTATAAGTGGGAAGTTAACATGAAGAGATGGACAGGAAAGAGTCTATCAGAGTGCACCACCAAGACTAGAGACAGAAGAAGTTGGAGATCCATTACAGCCAACCTTCGTTGTGGCGATGGCAGCTGATGATGATGAGTCATTGCCCATGACTCGCATCCATATGTCAAGACTGGGACATAGGTGGAGCGGTATACAGCCATCTTCGTTTTCTTACCAACCTCTCTCTTGCTGATGAATCCTCGATTTATGGCCTGAAAAAGTCTCCCAGCTGCTGCTTTTCGAGTTGCCAACTCTTCTTTGATGCCTCCCTTCCGGTCTATAATAGCTCCGAGGTATTTAAAGTGGTCGACCTGCTCCAGGACCTGTTCTCCCAGCTTAATCTGATGTCTTCTTTCTTCTCGTGATATCACCATGGATTTTGTTTAAGAGCTGCTTATGACCATCCCTATCTTCTCCGGCTCTTCCTTCCAGACATGCAGGTTTGATTGGAGATGTTCCTCTGATTTAACAATTGTGACGTATTAATGTAAATATAGGCTCAGTAATCCTACAGAAATCCGACCACCTTGCTTCACCATTTAGTGTTTTAATTTTGCTACGAAAAACCACAAATTTCGCTGTCTGTTTGACTCATATTTTGAAGCCATGCCTATTTTTCCTGTTTTCTTGAGCTAATGAGTTGTTTACCTATTTTCGCAACATGCCAGATAACAGTCAGCGAGCCATGATTCATTTACCTGAGTTCTCACGCGATCTGATTTGCCATTATCATTGTTGACAGACAGACGCATGGGGGCGATACAATCGGTTTCTTTGAAGGGGAAACAAGGGCAGAAATTTTCCCGGGTACCTGTTTGATGTTCATACATACACACTCAAATCTGTATATATATACTGCGTCCCTCAATACCAATTACACTGACAAACAACATTTTTCTTTCTTATATAAGAATAAGTGTTCTTAGGTCAGTTTCTTGCGCTGATTTCAAATTTGAAATCCGTTTATCTCTATCACAGCGGGTTCTTAAGATATTTGTGAATAAATATATTTTTGGGAAACCGTTATTTGCTCCGTTTAATTTTTACTATATAACTTATTAAAAATTAATAAAATGCAAAATAATTATACTTTTTATACTGCTAAAAGATGCATGACATATGTTACGCTATTTTTCAAATAGTTACTGTATTTTGAAATAATTCTGAGCGAAATATGGCTTCTAGAAGTTGTAGAAATTCGGCTGATCTGTTCTGTTACGTGTGCGGATATTTTACCGATAGTGTTCACCAGAAAAACTTTAAACTATTACTAAAGAAAGCATATGAACTTTATTTCGATTCGAAAGTTGATGATGCAAATAAATCTTGGAAGCCAAATGCAGATTGTTCGACTTGTGCAAATACATTGGCAGGTTGGTTATGAAAATCGCCGAAGCATAAGTCGATGCCTTTTGGAGTGCCATTAATATGGCATGAACCGACAAATCACGCTACTGATTGTTACTTCTGCTTGACAAATATCCATGGTTTCACTTTTAAAATTAGAAAGTCTGTGGTTTATCCAAATATTGAATCGGTTTCGAAACCAGTGCCTCATGATCCAATCACGTGTCTGTTGCGTGGCTCAAATGTTGAGTGTCTCTTTAGTGTACGCCATAATGGTTGAAGGCGATGAAGACACAGTATGCCACACAACGTTGAGGGTGTTGTAATTCATCTGCTTCCCAAAGGTACTATGATACTGGCCTTTGCAGAGTAGTGTGCCACCCTCAGACACCAGGGATGATGAGGCGTAGTAACTTGGTGTCTGTAGTCTGGTTTAAGTGTGATGTAAGTATATAACTTCTGTTGCCAAGGGCAGGTAGTGCTGGCACTTAAAGTATGGTGTAGACTTAGGACTGGTGTACATGTGTAAAATAGTTGCACAGTCATACAGGTACAGTTCCAACAGGAACGTCACACCAAATCACGACGTATGAAGTCAATCAAGCTTTAAACAGCAGTGATGGGTTTTTGGCAATATATATTGTACGCCACAATGACAAAATGCATGGACATCGTTATGTAGAAAAACATCACAGGGATAGTACAACAGTCATTGTATCATCGAAGTAGTCGATTCAACACGCACAGCAAACAGCATATAATAATAATGTACATTATGTGCCTTTTCAGGATATCGTAAACCGCTGTTCATGTAGTCAGGTAGTAAACTTCCCCTTTCCATAAGAGCTAGTAGATATCAGCTAGGAGATTAAATCTGGTCTCCTATTTTTGACCTCAACAAGACAGGCATGTCTTTTGAGCGCCACATTATTGTTCTCTATGTTCCTTATACAGCAAAGGTATCAAACCTAGATCCATCAACAAAGTTCAGGAAGCAAGTAGTCCGTAGGACCGGCATCAATCGATGCGTGACAATACAAGTGGATCGTGAGCTGAGCAAACTCGTCATAATATAGACTTGATAATAAGGCAGGCTAAGCGAAAGTCAACATCACAAGATGGCGATAAAGTCACTTAGCAAAAAAGGATTCATTTACCTGTTCATCAGGAATAAATACACAAATTCACATATGCCTCCAGGCATTAGGAATAACATGGAGATATATCATCTCAAAAAAGGAACAACAATCATGAGAACTCCTTCCTGAATAATCTAAGCGAAGACTAGCACATAGCTACGTCTCGCCTTATCAGCTTCTCTCTTCAGACTAACCTGGGCGGAAATTGTTTAAACAACGCCACAAAAAGAGACATGCGCAGAACACGCGAATCGAATACAACTCAGCCAAATTTACGAAACGAAGAATGTTCTACGATGTTCGACTAAAGACCTTTTACCTTAAAAGGAAATGAATCTTGAAACATTGCGATTGCCAACTGTTTTCAAAGAACTGGCGATCTGAGCGCTCCATAAATGGACATGACTCAAAAATCGTTCACACAACTATCGGCAACCCTAGCTATCAAAATAAGACAACTTCTTGACGATATCTATCAAGATTAGACGACTGTAGAAATAAAAGTGACTACAATTCCATGAGTTCCTTCCCATGCATTAAAAATTAACTATAGTCAGAATGCATGGTCAGAATAAGTTGCGACAAGTTTTTAGCAGCAACATTACCGCCACCTCCCGATAAAAAAAAATGTGCAACATTTTTTTTTTTTTAATATCCAAGAGTAAAACCAAAAGCGGTTTATAGGCTAAATTGACACATAAAGTGTCTGGTGAGAATATTTCTCAACAGATAAAAAATCTGATTCAAAAAATATATCGGGGAGGTGCCACCAACACATACTACGCTTGCATGAAAATACAATATAAATATGCAAGTTCATATCATTATAATCAAATAGCAGTGTCATAATCTAATACCGCTTAGAATGGATGTACACATCTGATATTGAATGTTAAATATTACATTATCTAAATGTTTAATATTACCATTACACAATGAAATTAAACCTATATGACGATCCAGGACACATCTCCTGTCGTTCCAAAGAAACTGTACAATGTGGAACTCTCCATGTTTGACAACAGAAAGGTAGCTTCTCAGATCAACAAAAAATGCTGAGAAAAAACAACCAATATAAATCTATTTAATAGCCATTAAGTTTCATACTATACAATACATTATTATTAACAATTGTGACCGAGTGAACTTTCGGCCCTTATATTAACTACTCAGTCTTCTTCTTATATTAAAGATGGGAACAGAAGAAGATGATAACAAAGCACAATAGTATGTGTTCACCTAAAGTGAGGACAGATGTGCTAATGTATTGCAGTAATATAGGTGTGTTATGGCTCTGTCGTATATCTAGAAATAGAACAGAAGTATTAGTTGGAATCATGTGGGCATCTAGACAGAATGTCAGCCATCACATTATCCGACCCACGGATAGCTCGTACCGTGAAGTGAAAAGGTTGAAGAGCAATAGCATATCGAGTGGATCTCGAACTCTTCAAGTTCTTAGTCTGAATAGCTGTAAGAGCTTTCTGATCAGTTTCTAGAATGAAATGTGCGCCCAGGAGGAATCTTTGTAGTTTGAGAATAGACCAAACCATAGCCAATAATTCACGGTCTAAAAACCGAGTAGTTCCTCTCCGCCACATTTAGTTTTCTAGAAATGTACATGACAGAATGCAGAGTTTCAGCATATTCCTGCATAAGTGCTGCTCCAATCCCAGTGGATGAAGCATCACTTCGAAGAACAAAAGTTCTATCAAGAGTAGGTAATCTTAGGATGGGAGGAGAAGAAAATATATTTTTAATCTGGTCTAAGGAAGATTGACATTCCTGAGACCAACGAATCAGATTAGGCAACCCTTTCTTCAACAACGTTGACAGAGGTGCCATTATCGAAGATAGATTCGGAATAAATCTTCCATAGAATTGAATTAACCCCAAGAGACTCCGGACTTGTTTCTTCGTCTTAGGTACAGAGATGTTCAATATTTTCGAAGTATTGTGGTCTTCTGTCTTCAAGAGACCATGACCAACACGATGACCCAAGAAAGAAATTTCACCAAAACCAATATAAGCTTTAGAAGGTTTTGCTGTCAGATTATACTCACGTAGAGTAGACAGTAGGTCATATAAACCCAGATAGTGATCTTCCCAAGAATCACTGAAGAGACAGATATCATCTAAGTAAGCGATGACATCTGAACGATGAGAAAGAATTCGACGCATCATGCGAACGAAAGTAGCAGGGGCGTTCATAAGACCGAAGGGCATTACATTCCATTGAAATAAACCCCTAGGTGTAGAGAAAGCAGTCAGATGTTTGGCATGATCTGCTAAAGGCACTTGCCAATAACCTTTTGACAAGTCAAGTTTAGTGAAGAATCTAGAATTAGAAAGTCTAATAAGTAGATCTTCTAGTAAAGGCATAGGTTCAGCATCGAACTTTGTGACTTGATTTAATTTGCGATAATCAACGCAAATTCGTATGTTCTTATCTTTCTTCCGAACAATAACCATGGAAGAAGAATATGGAGAAGTCGATGGTTCAATTATGTTTAATTGGATCATTTCATCCAATTCCTTTTCCACTTGTGACTGAAAGTGTATAGGGATAGGATACGGCCTAACCCTAATAGGATTATTGTCGGTAAGAATTATGTCATGTTCTATGACCTGCGTGTGACCAGGGATGTCGGTTAGAACATCCTTAAATGTCTGTAACATCGACGAGACTTGACGATGTTCATCAACAGAAAGATTAGGAGAAATGGACACATCTTTCCAAGATTCCATAGAATGTAGTGGAACCACTGGAAGAGGGAGATCGACATCAGAAAAAACAGATTCCTCATCCTGTATTACTGACAGGGATGAGTAATGACCATGAGGTACAGAAGATTCGTCCGTTGCCTGGAAAATAGGCAGCAAATAGTCTGGACGCTCATGAAATTCCGTCAGCATGTTGATATGGAAAGTTTTATGCTTTCCATCTATATCGACCACATAGTCAACATCGGAAATTCGTGAGACTATTGCATATGGACCTTTCCATGCAATCAGAAGTCTATTTTCCCTACTGGGGAGTAGGACGAATGCTTTGTCACCTGGACAAAGTTGTCGTAGACATCTGTTCTTGTTAGCAAACTGCCTTGCTTTTTCTTTAGCAATTTCTGACGAAGCAGTCGCTAGTTTGCATGCCTCAATGATCTTTTGCCTAAGAGCAATGACATACTCATATGAAGATTGAGTGTCATCACTAATATCATCGGCAGTGATGAGATCGTGTAATAAAGACATAGGGCCGCGCGGACGCGCGCCGAAGACAAGTTCAAAGGGAGAAAATCCTGTGTGCTCGTTTGGGACCTCTCTATAGGCAAAGAGAGCCGCAGGTAAAACCCTGTCCCAATCTTGAGGATGGTCTTCAGTTATCTTACCAAGTAAAGTCTTGAGCGTTCTATTCAGACGCTCAACTAACCCATTAGACATAGGATGATAGATGCTACTGAGAGATCTTTTAATGTGTAAGGTAGACATTACTTGAGACATAGTATCAGATATGAGTTGAGTGCCATGGTCTGACAGTATTTCTCTGGGGAACCCCAAGCGAGAAAATATCAGCCAAAGAGCATCTGCGATATCTGTAGTAGATATGCTCTTTAGAGGGATAGCCTCTGGCCAACGTGTGCACATATCGACACATGTAAGGATAAACTGATGTCCTCTGGCCGACTTTATCTTAAAAGGGCCAATAATATCTATGGCCATTTTTTGGAATGGCCGAATAGGGATGTCAGCAGCCTGGATAGGCGCAGCATGTCGTGGTCCTCTAGATTTGACCTCCTGACATACCTGACATGATCGGCAGTATATACGAATGTCCTTGTTAACAAAGGGCCAAAAGAAAGCCGCAAGGACTCTCGACTTTGTACGGGAAAATCCCATGTGTCCAGCACATTGCGAGTCATGAGCATGCTGCAATATTTGCACTCTCATACTCTTGGGAACAAGAATTTGCGAATGTGCTGACGTAGCCGAGTCTTGTACCATACGTACAAGTACGCCGTTTTTTTTCATTTCTATCCAAGATTTTCTTTGTGTATCCTTATTTGGATCACCTTTCTTCGCAAGAATGAAGAATTTCTTTAGCGTAGGATCTTCTTCTTGTAATTTTATGAACGAGTCACGAGAAATAACCAAGGTACTATCTTGGCTATGAACTTCATTATTATTATCCAACGAAGTTTGTGGTGTTTGTAGAGCTTGTGCTCTTGTAACCACTGCATTGGTAGCTTGCATATTATCATCTTCCCAAGCAGCAATCTGCTGTGGGGTACATTCCCTAACTCCGTGGATACGACCAATAATAAGGTCCGCAATTGGATTAGGTAAGAGACAGGCATGCACATCTCCAGTAAAGAAAGGAGTGGCAATGTGGATTACAGCAGTAGAATATTTCTCTAGAGTGCCGCCAAATGTGACACATTTGATAACCCTTCCTGTCGCACAGGATGGATCTACAAGCGATTGTCTAACACCAATAGTGGTGCATCCGGAATCGAAAAGTAGTGAGACCGGAGTATTATTAACAAGACCCTTATGTAGGATTAGAGAACCTCTCCCGTCATGTGCAACCGAAGCAGGAAGAGCGGGGAGAGGGTGACCACAACTCAAAGTCGATATTGTAGTCGGTTCGAACAAAGTACTGCATTGGGGGCACTTGTTTGCTCTCCCAAAGTCAAAAGAAGAACAAGTGACAGCGTCAGAGTTTTTATTATCAGAAACCTGATTACAGGCTCCCTGAGATTCTTGTTGAACCGAGTTAGCCTGCTGATATCTCTTTTTTTTTTGTATTGAGATCTACCGCGACTACCATTACCTCTGAAGTTATCACTGTTGTTATTGTCTCTGTAGTTATTATTGTCTCTATTATAACTGTTATCATGTTTCGAACTACAGTTTCCATGATTATTATCATGTCCACATTGATGTGAACATCTATTTGTTTGGTTTTGAGGTTTACGCGAGGAAAAGCCTCTGTTACCATATCCTCTTCTGAAATGCTTAAAATTATTAGGTTGGAAGTAACGAGGACTGTCAGCTCGTCTCCAATTCTTCGACGAAGAATCACCCTGAAATTGATTTCCATAATTTTGACCGTAACTACGGTTACTTTTCCTATCAAAATTTTGTTGGAATCTATTACTAGAGTTTTGACCATAAGGTGCTGCCGAAGCAACTGGCAGACCTTCTTTTACTTTAGAGTTACCAATGGTTACGTGAGGATGCGCAGTTATATACTGGCTACAGAAATCTTCCATTTCTTTTATTGTTTTAGGTTTACGTTCATGAAGGAAAGCAAGGAAAGACTCATTGACAGAAGACATGACTTTGTCTCTAAGTATTAAGTCCATAAGTCCTTCATAAGTTTTTTCTGTCTTAGACAGCTCCACCCAACGTAAAAAAGTAAGACGTGTCTTTGAAATGAATTCAGAGAATTGCACACCAGTTTCTGGTAACATATTTTTAAATTGAAGACGATAGCCGTCTTCGTCAAGTTGGTATTTTTTTAACAACATAGCCCTGACAACCTCATAGTTGTTCTTGTCAGGCTCATCTACCATACTTAACATACTCAAAGCATCACCTCTAAGTATTTTGGACAAATGATAAACCTGCAATGATTTATCTATGTTATGTACTTTACATGAAGTTTCAAATCTGTCCAAATAGAATGTTATATCGTCGATGGAAGCATTGAATGGTGGTAGATTAAGCTTGAAAGTGCTTGCATTAGTCTTATCTGAGACCTTATTTGCATCATTAGCATTACCCATGTTCATCACCTTTAATTTCTCAACTTCCAAAGCTAAGATTTTTTCTTCATGCTCCATTTTTGCTTTTCTCTCTTCAGACTCTCTTTCAAGTCTTTTTTTTCAGCCTCAAGTCTTTTCTCAAATCTTTTATTTTCAGCCTCTTTTCAAGCTTTTATTTTCAGCCTCTCATTTCAAATCTTTTATTTTCAGCCTCTTTTTCAAGTCTTTTTTTCTTCAGCCTCAGCTTCTTTTTCTTTGTAACTTTTTTTTTTCCACCCTGCATTTCTAATTTTTAATTTCACCTGCATTGCAGTTTTTTTTTTGTTCAGCTTCCATTGCTTTATCATATTGAGCAGTTGCAAATTCTTCTAACTTATCACCAGTCTTCCCAAGCAATTTACCCTGCTCAATAAAGTGCTCAAATGTAGCCATGATGAGTAATAATATGAGTCCACAACCTGAAATAATTAATTATCTTATTTCAAATTTAATTATAACAAGTCTTAAATGAAGCACTTGTTTACTCACAACACTATATTATTATCCCAATCTCTGTGGGAAACAAGTCTTATATCAAAGAACTTGTGTATAGACTTTTTTGAAATATCATCAATCAACTCTTGATCATAGGTGCACTTCCCATTCAATAGTGCACAATACTATTCATCATTTATTAATCATAAGTGTAGTAGTAATGCATAAGCATAACCCACTATTAAATGTGAATTAACTACTATAAGTCTAACCAATGACTATATAAACACTATCACAATGTAAACAATAACAATGTAAACATTACACTGTAAACAATACAATGTAAACAATACAATGTAAACAATAACAAAGATTTAGCAACAATACGAAAACATTCGTAGAAATCAACAAAAAATAAAGCGAAAATTAAAGAAATATCACAAAAAATGTGATGATATCTACGAGGATATTAGACAATACACATGACACCACAGTGTATAAACAAAAATGTTGTATGAAACTAAACTATAGTAAAGAGGAGGCTAACAAATACAAACAAATCAAAACAAAACTGACCATATCGTCACAACTAACAAAAAATAGCAACAGAAGTCGCTTTGCAAATTCCAGTATCGGAAATTTGCACACCCTACAGAAAACGCTCACGATAGACGACCTCTATCACGTGGTATGATCTAAGGGAGACTCCGCCCAACCGAAAAACCCGCAGACACATAAACCTATAAATATAAATATACAAATAACATATAAACATATAACATGTAAACAAAAGAATGAGATGAAACACAGAAGACTCAGTAGAAGTATAAGGGCACAGTTCACAAACAAACAGGCCACTTAACTTATTGGTATCCAAACGTCAGCCACAGCAGAAAAAAAAACAGATGACAATCAGCGTCCTAAGGAATGAAGATCCAACGATGATGGTACATCTGGACTGCTTCAACTGCCATGACGATGGTACTTGAGCTTCTAAACAGTACAGGTAGTGTAAATAACGGCACTTGACCTTCTTATTCAATCGTAAATTGCTTGAATCGGTACTTGGCCTTCTTATTCAATCGGCACTTGACCTTCACAAACGACAGCAACACGTTTCAACTGGCAATGTATGATCAACGCCGGGTACTGCCATAATTCTGTATGTAGATGTCTTGAAAAATCGCTGTATGTTGATTTCTGGAACAATGCAGTTTGTTGAATTCTTGTTGAATGAAGTGGGTAAGGGACCCCGAGTATGCTGGTACCAGAACAAACCAGCTTATGGCCAGCAAATGTTGCGTAGCCAATGTTGCGTATCTCTTTAGTTAATATTATGTGATGTATAAATGTTCTGAAGATGAAGTCACATGTGCCACACAACGTTGAGGGTGTTGTAATTCATCTGCTTCCCAAAGGTACTATGATACTGGCCTTTGCAGAGTAGTGTGCCACCCTCAGACACCAGGGATGATGAGGCGTAGTAACTTGGTGTCTGTAGTCTGGTTTAAGTGTGATGTAAGTATATAACTTCTGTTGCCAAGGGCAGGTAGTGCTGGCACTTAAAGTATGGTGTAGACTTAGGACTGGTGTACATGTGTAAAATAGTTGCACAGTCATACAGGTACAGTTCCAACAGGAACGTCACACCAAATCACGACGTATGAAGTCAATCAAGCTTTAAACAGCAGTGATGGGTTTTTTTGCAATATATATTGTACGCCACAATGACAAAATGCATGGACATCGTTATGTAGAAAAACATCACAGGGATAGTACAACAGTCATTGTATCATCGAAGTAGTCGATTCAACAGGCACAGCAAACAGCATAATAATAATGTACATTATGTGCCTTTTCAGGATATCGTAAACCGCTGTTCATGTAGTCAGGTAGTAAACTTCCCCTTTCCATAAGAGCTAGTAGATATCAGCTAGGAGATTAAATCTGGTCTCCTATTTTTGACCTCAACAAGACAGGCATGTCTTTTGAGCGCCACATTATTGTTCTCTATGTTCCTTATACAGCAAAGGTATCAAACCTAGATCAAAGTTCAGGAAGCAAGTAGTCCGTAGGACCGGCATCAATCGATGCGTGACAATACAAGTGGATCGTGAGCTGAGCAAACTCGTCATAATATAGACTTGATAATAAGGCAGGCTAAGCGAAAGTCAACATCACAAGATGGCGATAAAGTCACTTAGCAAAAAAGGATTCATTTACCTGTTCATCAGGAATAAATACACAAATTCACATATGCCTCCAGGCATTAGGAATAACATGGAGATATATCATCTCAAAAAAGGAACAACAATCATGAGGACTCCTTCCTGAATAATCTAAGCGAAGACTAGCACATAGCTACGTCTCGCCTTATCAGCTTCTCTGCTCAGACTAACCTGGGCGGAAATTGTTTAAACAACGCCACAAAAAGAGACATGCGCAGAACACGCGAATCGAATACAACTCAGCCAAATTTACGAAACGAAGAATGTTCTACGATGTTCGACTAAAGACCTTTTACCTTAAAAGGAAATGAATCTTGAAACATTGCGATTGCCAACTGTTTTCAAAGAACTGGCGATCTGAGCGCTCCATAAATGGACATGACTCAAAAATCGTTCACACAACTATCGGCAACCCTAGCTATCAAGATAAGACAACTTCTTGACGATAGCTATCAAGATTAGACGACTGTAGAAATAAAAGTGACTACAATTCCATGAGTTCCTTCCCATGCATTAAAAATTAACTATAGTCAGAATGCATGGTCAGAATAAGTTGCGACAAGTTTTTAGCAGCAACATTACCGCCACCTCCCGATAAAAAAAAAAATGTGCAACATTTTTTTTTTTTTTTTTAAATATCCAAGAGTAAAACCAAAAGCGGTTTATCAACGCACGAATTATGCGGGGATAACTAATTGCACTGCCTAATATGAGGCTAAATTGACACATAAAGTGTCTGGTGAGAATATTTCTCAACAGATAAAAAATCTGATTCAAAAAATATATCGGGGAGGTGCCACCAACACATACTACGCTTGCATGAAAATACAATATAAATATGCAAGTTCATATCATTATAATCAAATAGCAGTGTCATAATCTAATACCGCTTAGAATGGATGTACACATCTGATATTGAATGTTAAATATTACATTATCTAAATGTTTAATATTACCATTACACAATGAAATTAAACCTATATGACGATCCAGGACACATCTCCTGTCGTTCCAAAGAAACTGTACAATGTGGAACTCTCCATGTTTGACAACAGAAAGGTAGCTTCTCAGATCAACAAAAAATGCTGAGAAAAAAACAACCAATATAATTCTATTTAATAGCCATTAAGTTTCATACTATACAATACATTATTATTAACAATTGTGACCGAGTGAACTTTCGGCCCTTATATTAACTACTCAGTCTTCTTCTTATATTAAAGATGGGAACAGAAGAAGATGATAACAAAGCACAATAGTATGTGTTCACCTAAAGTGAGGACAGATGTGCTAATGTATTGCAGTAATATAGGTGTGTTATGGCTCTGTCGTATATCTAGAAATAGAACAGAAGTATTAGTTGGAATCATGTGGGCATCTAGACAGAATGTCAGCCATCACATTATCCGACCCACGGATAGCTCGTACCGTGAAGTGAAAAGGTTGAAGAGCAATAGCATATCGAGTGGATCTCGAACTCTTCAAGTTCTTAGTCTGAATAGCTGTAAGAGCTTTCTGATCAGTTTCTAGAATGAAATGTGCGCCCAGGAGGAATCTTTGTAGTTTGAGAATAGACCAAACCATAGCCAATAATTCACGGTCTAAAACCGAGTAGTTCCTCTCTGCCGCATTTAGTTTTCTAGAAATGTACATGACAGGATGCAGAGTTTCAGCATATTCCTGCATAAGTGCTGCTCCGATCCCAGTGGATGAAGCATCACTTCGAAGAACAAAAGTTCTATCAAGAGTAGGTAATCTTAGGATGGGAGGAGAAGAAAATATATTTTTAATCTGGTCTAAGGAAGATTGACATTCCTGAGACCAACGAATCAGATTAGGCGACCCTTTCTTCAACAACGTTGACAGGTGCCATTATCGAAGATAGATTCGGAATAAATCTTCCATAGAATTGAATTAACCCCAAGAGACTCCGGACTTGTTTCTTCGTCTTAGGTACAGAGATGTTCAATATTTTCGAAGTATTGTGGTCTTCTGTCTTCAAGAGACCATGACCAACACGATGACCCAAGAAAGAAATTTCACCAAAACCAATATAAGCTTTAGAAGGTTTTGCTGTCAGATTATACTCACGTAGAGTAGACAGTAGGTCATATAAACCCAGATAGTGATCTTCCCAAGAATCACTGAAGAGACAGATATCATCTAAGTAAGCGATGACATCTGAACGATGAGAAAGAATTCGACGCATCATGCGAACGAAAGTAGCAGGGGCGTTCATAAGACCGAAGGGCATTACATTCCATTGAAATAAACCCCTAGGTGTAGAGAAAGCAGTCAGATGTTTGGCATGATCTGCTAAAGGCACTTGCCAATAACCTTTTGACAAGTCAAGTTTAGTGAAGAATCTAGAATTAGAAAGTCTAATAAGTAGATCTTCTAGTAAAGGCATAGGTTCAGCATCGAACTTTGTGACTTGATTTAATTTGCGATAATCAACGCAAATTCGTATGTTCTTATCTTTCTTCCGAACAATAACCATGGAAGAAGAATATGGAGAAGTCGATGGTTCAATTATGTTTAATTGGATCATTTCATCCAATTCCTTTTCCACTTGTGACTGAAAGTGTATAGGGATAGGATACGGCCTAACCCTAATAGGATTATTGTCGGTAAGAATTATGTCATGTTCTATGACCTGCGTGTGACCAGGGATGTCGGTTAGAACATCCTTAAATGTCTGTAACATCGACGAGACTTGACGATGTTCATCAACAGAAAGATTAGGAGAAATGGACACATCTTTCCAAGATTCCATAGAATGTAGTGGAACCACTGGAAGAGGGAGATCGACATCAGAAAAAAAAAAACAGATTCCTCATCCTGTATTACTGACAGGGATGAGTAATGACCATGAGGTACAGAAGATTCGTCCGTTGCCTGGAAAATAGGCAGCAAATAGTCTGGACGCTCATGAAATTCCGTCAGCATGTTGATATGGAAAGTTTTATGCTTTCCATCTATATCGACCACATAGTCAACATCGGAAATTCGTGAGACTATTGCATATGGACCTTTCCATGCAATCAGAAGTCTATTTTCCCTACTGGGGAGTAGGACGAATGCTTTGTCACCTGGACAAAGTTGTCGTAGACATCTGTTCTTGTTAGCAAACTGCCTTGCTTTTTCTTTAGCAATTTCTGACGAAGCAGTCGCTAGTTTGCATGCCTCAATGATCTTTTGCCTAAGAGCAATGACATACTCATATGAAGATTGAGTGTCATCACTAATATCATCGGCAGTGATGAGATCGTGTAATAAAGACATAGGGCCGCGCGGACGCGCGCCGAAGACAAGTTCAAAGGGAGAAAATCCTGTGTGCTCGTTTGGGACCTCTCTATAGGCAAGAGAGCCGCAGGTAAAACCCTGTCCCAATCTTGAGGATGGTCTTCAGTTATCTTACCAAGTAAAGTCTTGAGCGTTCTATTCAGACGCTCAACTAACCCATTAGACATAGGATGATAGATGCTACTGAGAGATCTTTTAATGTGTAAGGTAGACATTACTTGAGACATAGTATCAGATATGAGTTGAGTGCCATGGTCTGACAGTATTTCTCTGGGGAACCCCAAGCGAGAAAATATCAGCCAAAGAGCATCTGCGATATCTGTAGTAGATATGCTCTTTAGAGGGATAGCCTCTGGCCAACGTGTGCACATATCGACACATGTAAGGATAAACTGATGTCCTCTGGCCGACTTTATCTTAAAAGGGCCAATAATATCTATGGCCATTTTTTGGAATGGCCGAATAGGGATGTCAGCAGCCTGGATAGGCGCAGCATGTCGTGGTCCTCTAGATTTGACCTCCTGACATACCTGACATGATCGGCAGTATATACGAATGTCCTTGTTAACAAAGGGCCAAAAGAAAGCCGCAAGGACTCTCGACTTTGTACGGGAAAATCCCATGTGTCCAGCACATTGCGAGTCATGAGCATGCTGCAATATTTGCACTCTCATACTCTTGGGAACAAGAATTTGCGAATGTGCTGACGTAGCCGAGTCTTGTACCATACGTACAAGTACGCCGTTTTTCATTTCTATCCAAGATTTTCTTTGTGTATCCTTATTTGGATCACCTTTCTTCGCAAGAATGAAGAATTTCTTTAGCGTAGGATCTTCTTCTTGTAATTTTATGAACGAGTCACGAGAAATAACCAAGGTACTATCTTGGCTATGAACTTCATTATTATTATCCAACGAAGTTTGTGGTGTTTGTAGAGCTTGTGCTCTTGTAACCACTGCATTGGTAGCTTGCATATTATCATCTTCCCAAGCAGCAATCTGCTGTGGGGTACATTCCCTAACTCCGTGGATACGACCAATAATAAGGTCCGCAATTGGATTAGGTAAGAGACAGGCATGCACATCTCCTGTAAAGAAAGGAGTGGCAATGTGGATTACAGCAGTAGAATATTTCTCTAGAGTGCCGCCAAATGTGACACATTTGATAACCCTTCCTGTCGCACAGGATGGATCTACAAGCGATTGTCTAACACCAATAGTGGTGCATCCGGAATCGAAAAGTAGTGAGACCGGAGTATTATTAACAAGACCCTTATGTAGGATTAGAGAACCTCTCCCGTCATGTGCAACCGAAGCAGGAAGAGCGGGGAGAGGGTGACCACAACTCAAAGTCGATATTGTAGTCGGTTCGAACAAAGTACTGCATTGGGGGCACTTGTTTGCTCTCCCAAAGTCAAAAGAAGAACAAGTGACAGCGTCAGAGTTTTTATTATCAGAAACCTGATTACAGGCTCCCTGAGATTCTTGTTGAACCGAGTTAGCCTGCTGATATCTCTTTTTTTTTTTGTATTGAGATCTACCGCGACTACCATTACCTCTGAAGTTATCACTGTTGTTATTGTCTCTGTAGTTATTATTGTCTCTATTATAACTGTTATCATGTTTCGAACTACAGTTTCCATGATTATTATCATGTCCACATTGATGTGAACATCTATTTGTTTGGTTTTGAGGTTTACGCGAGGAAAAGCCTCTGTTACCATATCCTCTTCTGAAATGCTTAAAATTATTAGGTTGGAAGTAACGAGGACTGTCAGCTCGTCTCCAATTCTTCGACGAAGAATCACCCTGAAATTGATTTCCATAATTTTGACCGTAACTACGGTTACTTTTCCTATCAAAATTTTGTTGGAATCTATTACTAGAGTTTTGACCATAAGGTGCTGCCGAAGCAACTGGCAGACCTTCTTTTACTTTAGAGTTACCAATGGTTACGTGAGGATGCGCAGTTATATACTGGCTACAGAAATCTTCCATTTCTTTTATTGTTTTAGGTTTACGTTCATGAAGGAAAGCAAGGAAAGACTCATTGACAGAAGAGACATGACTTTGTCTCTAAGTATTAAGTCCATAAGTCCTTCATAAGTTTTTTCTGTCTTAGACAGCTCCACCCAACGTAAAAAAGTAAGACGTGTCTTTGAAATGAATTCAGAGAATTGCACACCAGTTTCTGGTAACATATTTTTAAATTGAAGACGATAGCCGTCTTCGTCAAGTTGGTATTTTTTTAACAACATAGCCCTGACAACCTCATAGTTGTTCTTGTCAGGCTCATCTACCATACTTAACATACTCAAAGCATCACCTCTAAGTATTTTGGACAAATGATAAACCTGCAATGATTTATCTATGTTATGTACTTTACATGAAGTTTCAAATCTGTCCAAATAGAATGTTATATCGTCGATGGAAGCATTGAATGGTGGTAGATTAAGCTTGAAAGTGCTTGCATTAGTCTTATCTGAGACCTTATTTGCATCATTAGCATTACCCATGTTCATCACCTTTAATTTCTCAACTTCCAAAGCTAAGATTTTTCTTCATGCTCCATTTTTGCTTTTCTCTTCAGACTCTTTTTCTCTTTTTTTTTCAGCCTCTCTTTTTTTTTCAAGTCTTTTATTTTTCAGCCTCTATTTTCAGCAAGTCTTTTATTTTCATTTCAAGTCTTTTATTTTCAGCTTCTTTTTCAAGTCTTTTATTTTCAGCTTTTGCTTCTGCTTCTCTTTGTAACTTTTTTTCTTCAGCCTCAGCTTGTTTTTCTAATCTTTTAATTTCCACCTGCATCTGCAGTTTCTTTTGTTCAGCTTCCATTGCTTTATCATATTGAGCAGTTGCAAATTCTTCTAACTTATCACCAGTCTTCCCAAGCAATTTACCCTGCTCAATAAAGTGCTCAAATGTAGCCATGATGAGTAATAATATGAGTCCACAACCTGAAATAATTAATTATCTTATTTCAAATTTAATTATAACAAGTCTTAAATGAAGCACTTGTTTACTCACAACACTATATTATTATATCTTATATCAAAGAACTTGTGTATAGACTTTTTTGAAATATCATCAATCAACTCTTGATCATAGGTGCACTTCCCATTCAATAGTGCACAATACTATTCATCATTTATTAATCATAAGTGTAGTAGTAATGCATAAGCATAACCCACTATTAAATGTGAATTAACTACTATAAGTCTAACCAATGACTATATAAACACTATCACAATGTAAACAATAACAATGTAAACTTTTACACTGTAAACAATACAATGTAAACAATACAATGTAAACAATAACAAAGATTTAGCAACAATACGAAAACATTCGTAGAAATCAACAAAAAATAAAGCGAAAATTAAAGAAATATCACAAAAAATGTGATGATATCTACGAGGATATTAGACAATACACATGACACCACAGTGTATAAACAAAAAAATGTTGTATGAAACTAAACTATAGTAAAGAGGAGGCTAACAAATACAAACAAATCAAAACAAAACTAAAGAATGTGAAGAAAATCCCAAAAACAACACTGACCATATCGTCACAACTAACAAAAAATAGCAACAGAAGTCGCTTTGCAAATTCCAGTATCGGAAATTTGCACACCCTACAGAAAACGCTCACGATAGACGACCTCTATCACGTGGTATGATCTAAGGGAGACTCCGCCCAACCGAAAAACCCGCAGACACATAAACCTATAAATATAAATATACAAATAACATATAAACATATAACATGTAAACAAAAGAATGAGATGAAACACAGAAGACTCAGTAGAAGTATAAGGGCACAGTTCACAAACAAACAGGCCACTTAACTTATTGGTATCCAAACGTCAGCCACAGCAGAAAAAAACAGATGACAATCAGCGTCCTAAGGAATGAAGATCCAACGATGATGGTACATCTGGACTGCTTCAACTGCCATGACGATGGTACTTGAGCTTCTAAACAGTACAGGTAGTGTAAATAACGGCACTTGACCTTCTTATTCAATCGTAAATTGCTTGAATCGGTACTTGGCCTTCTTATTCAATCGGCACTTGACCTTCACAAACGACAGCAACACGTTTCAACTGGCAATGTATGATTCAACGCCGGGTACTGCCATAATTCTGTATGTAGATGTCTTGAAAAATCGCTGTATGTTGATTTCTGGAACAATGCAGTTTGTTGAATTCTTGTTGAATGAAGTGGGTAAGGGACCCCGAGTATGCTGGTACCAGAACAAACCAGCTTATGGCCACCAAATGTTGCGTGGCTCAAATGTTGAGTGTCTCTTTAATGTACGCCATAATGGTTGAAGGCGATGAAGACACAGTATGCCACACAACGTTGAGGGTGTTGTAATTCATCTGCTTCCCAAAGGTACTATGATACTGGCCTTTGCAGAGTAGTGTGCCACCCTCAGACACCAGGGATGATGAGGCGTAGTAACTTGGTGTCTGTAGTCTGGTTTAAGTGTGATGTAAGTATATAACTTCTGTTGCCAAGGGCAGGTAGTGCTGGCACTTAAAGTATGGTGTAGACTTAGGACTGGTGTACATGTGTAAAATAGTTGCACAGTCATACAGGTACAGTTCCAACAGGAACGTCACACCAAATCACGACGTATGAAGTCAATCAAGCTTAAATTAGCAGTGATGGGTTTTTTTTGCAATATATATTGTACGCCACAATGACAAAATGCATGGACATCGTTATGTAGAAAAACATCACAGGGATAGTACAACAGTCATTGTATCATCGAAGTAGTCGATTCAACAGGCACAGCAAACAGCATAATAATAATGTACATTATGTGCCTTTTCAGGATATCGTAAACCGCTGTTCATGTAGTCAGGTAGTAAACTTCCCCTTTCCATAAGAGCTAGTAGATATCAGCTAGGAGATTAAATCTGGTCTCCTATTTTTTGACCTCAACAATACTGTTATGTCTTTTTAACGCGACATTATTGTTCTCTATGTTCCTTATACAGCAAAGGTATCAAACCTAGATCCATCAACAAAGTTCAGGAAGCAAGTAGTCCGTAGGACCGGCATCAATCGATGCGTGACAATACAAGTGGATCGTGAGCTGAGCAAACTCGTCATAATATAGACTTGATAATAAGGCAGGCTAAGCGAAAGTCAACATCACAAGATGGCGATAAAGTCACTTAGCAAAAAAGGATTCATTTACCTGTTCATCAGGAATAAATACACAAATTCACATATGCCTCCAGGCATTAGGAATAACATGGAGATATATCATCTCAAAAAAAAAGGCACAACAATCATGAGAACTCCTTCCTGAATAATCTAAGCGAAGACTAGCACATAGCTACGTCTCGCCTTATCAGCTTCTCTCTCAGACTAACCTGGGCGGAAATTGTTTAAACAACGCCACAAAAAGAGACATGCGCAGAACACGCGAATCGAATACAACTCAGCCAAATTTACGAAACGAAGAATGTTCTACGATGTTCGACTAAAGACCTTTTACCTTAAAAGGAAATGAATCTTGAAACATTGCGATTGCCAACTGTTTTCAAAGAACTGGCGATCTGAGCGCTCCATAAATGGACATGACTCAAAAATCGTTCACACAACTATCGGCAACCCTAGCTATCAAGATAAGACAACTTCTTGACGATAGCTATCAAGATTAGACGACTGTAGAAATAAAAGTGACTACAATTCCATGAGTTCCTTCCCATGCATTAAAAATTAACTATAGTCAGAATGCATGGTCAGAATAAGTTGCGACAAGTTTTTAGCAGCAACATTACCGCCACCTCCCGATAAAAAAAAAAATGTGCAACATTTTTTTTTTTTTAAATATCCAAGAGTAAAACCAAAAGCGGTTTATCAACGCACGAATTATGCGGGGATAACTAATTGCACTGCCTAATATGAGGCTAAATTGACACATAAAGTGTCTGGTGAGAATATTTCTCAACAGATAAAAAATCTGATTCAAAAAATATATCGGGGAGGTGCCACCAACACATACTACGCTTGCATGAAAATACAATATAAATATGCAAGTTCATATCATTATAATCAAATAGCAGTGTCATAATCTAATACCGCTTAGAATGGATGTACACATCTGATATTGAATGTTAAATATTACATTATCTAAATGTTTAATATTACCATTACACAATGAAATTAAACCTATATGACGATCCAGGACACATCTCCTGTCGTTCCAAAGAAACTGTACAATGTGGAACTCTCCATGTTTGACAACAGAAAGGTAGCTTCTCAGATCAACAAAAAATGCTGAGAAAAAACAACCAATATAAATCTATTTAATAGCCATTAAGTTTCATACTATACAATACATTATTATTAACAATTGTGACCGAGTGAACTTTCGGCCCTTATATTAACTACTCAGTCTTCTTCTTATATTAAAGATGGGAACAGAAGAAGATGATAACAAAGCACAATAGTATGTGTTCACCTAAAGTGAGGACAGATGTGCTAATGTATTGTAGTAATATAATAGAAATAGAACAGAAGTATTAGTTGGAATCATGTGGGCATCTAGACAGAATGTCAGCCATCACATTATCCGACCCACGGATAGCTCGTACCGTGAAGTGAAAAGGTTGAAGAGCAATAGCATATCGAGTGGATCTCGAACTCTTCAAGTTCTTAGTCTGAATAGCTGTAAGAGCTTTCTGATCAGTTTCTAGAATGAAATGTGCGCCCAGGAGGAATCTTTGTAGTTTGAGAATAGACCAAACCATAGCCAATAATTCACGGTCTAAAACCGAGTAGTTCCTCTCTGCCGCATTTAGTTTTCTAGAAATGTACATGACAGGATGCAGAGTTTCAGCATATTCCTGCATAAGTGCTGCTCCGATCCCAGTGGATGAAGCATCACTTCGAAGAACAAAAGTTTTATAAAGCGTAGGTAGTCTTAGGAAGGGAAAAGAAGAAAATATATTTTTAATCTGGTCTAAGGAAG
>JAMPIV010021248.1:0-36833 GCA_024509875.1 Oreohelix idahoensis | reverse complement strand
ATATCGGCATAGATGGAAGACTGCTCCATCAAGTACCCCCATCAGATGGAAGACTGCTCCCATCTAGTACCTTTAGATGGAAGCTGCACCATCTAGTACAATAGGTTTGAAAGACTGCATACAACCAACCTAGTACCATAGATGGACGACTGCACCAACTAGTACCCATAGATGGAAAGACGGCTCCATCTAGTACCACATAGATGGAAGATCTTGCTCCATCTAGTACCGATAGATGAAACTGCTCCATCTAGTACCATAGATGGTAAGACTTGCACCATCCTAGTACCATAGATGGAAGACTGCTCCATCTAGTACCATAGATGGAAGACTGCTCCCATTCTATTACCAAACGATTAAGACGCACCATCTAGTACATAGATGAAGACTGCACCATCTAGTACCAAATAAGGAAGACTAGCACCATCAAGAACCATAGATGGAAGACAGCACCATCTATTACCCATAGATGGAGAGACTGCAATCCAACTAGTACCCATAATGAAACTGCAACCATCTAGTACCATAGATTAAAGACTGCACCCTCTAGTACCATAGAAGGAGACTGGCACCACTAGTACCATAGATGAAGACTGCAACCATCAAGTACCATAGATGGAAGACTGCGCCATCTAGTACCAATAGAAGGAAGAACCCCCCCCCTTTGCCCAATCTAGTACCATAGATGAAGACTGCGCCATCTAGTACCATAGATGGAATACTGCACCATCTGAGTGACCAATAGATGGAAGACGCACCATCTTAGTAACCAAGCTGAAGACTGCACCATCTAGTACCATAGATGGAAGACTGCACCACTAGTACCATAGATGGAAGACTGCACCATCTTGTACATCGTTGGAAGACTGCACCAATCCCCCTAAGTCCATAGATGGAAGACTGCACCAGCTTAGATACCATTAAGATGGAAGACTGCTCCACTAGTACCAATAGATGAAGACACCTGCACCATTTAGTATCCATAGATGAAGACTGCACCATCCCCCCCCCCCCCCAGTACCCATAAGATGGAAGACTGCACCATCTAGTACCATAGATGAAGACAGCCTCCACTAGTAACCAATAATGAAGACTCTCCATCTTGTACCAATAGAAATGAAGAACTGCACCATCTATGGCCCGTGAGAGTACATTAATGTGACATAAGTACTGCACTTACAAAAACCATCTAGTCACCATGATGGAAGACTGCACCATCTAGTACCATAGTGGAAGACTGCTCCACTAGTACCCATAGATGAAAGACTGCTCCATCTAGTACCAGTAGATGGAAGCTGCTCCACTAGTATCCATAGATGGAAACAGCACCATCTAAGTAACCCTAGATGAAGACGCTCATCTAGTACCATAGATGGAAACTGCTCCATTAGTACCATAGATGGAAGACTGCACCATCTAGTACCATAGATTGAAGAACGCACGGCAAACTAGTACCATAGAAGGAAGACTGTGCACCATCTAGTACCATAGATGGAAGACTGCACCATCTAGTACCATCGATGAAGACGCACCATCTAGTACCCATAGATGGAAGACTGCACCATCTAGTAACCATAGATGGAAGACTGCCCCATCTAGTACCCATAGATGGAAGACCTGCACCATCTAGTACCAGAAGATGGAAGACTGCACCATCCTATACCATAGATTGAAGACTGCGCCATCTAGTACCATAATGGAAGACTGCGGCCATCTAGTACCATATATGGAAGACTGCGCCATCTAGTACCATACGGATGGAAGACTGCACCTATCTAGTACCATAGATGGCAACTGCACCATCTAGTACCAAGATGGAAGACTGCACCATCTACGTACCATAATGAAGAACTGCACATCTAGTACCATAGAGGGAAGACTGCACCATCTATACCATAGATGGAAGACTGCACACCATCTAGTACCCATAGATGGAAGAACTGCACCCTCTAGTACCATAGATGAAAAGCCTGCCTTTCCATCTAGTACCTTAGAGGAAGAAATGCCCATGTAGTAATCATAGATGGAAACCTGCTCCATCTAGTACCATTAGATGAAGACTGCACCATCTAGTACCATAGATGGAAGACTGCTCCATCTAGTACCAAGATGGAAGACTGCTCAACTAGTACCATAAATGGAAGACTGCACCAACTAGTACCATAGAAGGAAGACTGCACATCTAGTACCATAATGGAAGACTGCACCATCTATTACCATAGATGTAAGACTGCCCCCTCTAGTACCATAGAGGAAGAACTGCTCCATCTATTACCATAGATGGAAGACTGCTCCGATCTAGTACCATAGATTGAAGACTGCCACCTTACTATACCAAAAGATTGGAAGACTGCTCCATCATACCATAGATGGAAACTGCTCCATCGAGTATCAATAGATGGAAGACTGCACCATCTAGTACCATAGATGGAAGACCTGCACCTTCTAGTACCATAGATGGGAAGACTGCACCATCTAGTACCATAATGGAATACTGCACCATTCAAGTACCATAGATGGAAGGACTGCAACCATCGAGTACCCATAGATGGAAAACTGCACCATCTAGTACCATAGAGGAAAGACTGCACCCACTAGTACCATTGATGAAGACTGCAACCACTAGTACCATAGTAGGAAGACTGCACCATCAATAACCAATAGATGGGAAGACTGCGCCATCTAGTACCATAATAAGACGCGCCATCTAGTTACCATAGATGAAGAACTGCGCCATCTAGTAACCAAGATGGAAGACTGCACCATCTAGTACATAGATGGAAGACTGCACCATCTAGTACCATAGAATGAAGAAACTGCACCACTATACCATAGATGGGAAGACTGCACCATCTAGTACCATAGATGGAAGACTGCACACACCACTAGTACCAGAGATGGAAGACTGCACATCTATTACCATAGATGAAGACTGCACCATCTTACCTATAGATTTGGAAGACTGCCATCTAGTACCATAGATGAGGACTGCTCCATGTAGTATCATAGATGGAAGAACTGCACCATCTAGTTCCCATAGATGAAAGACGGTACCATCTAGTACCATAGATGGAAGACTGCTCCATCTATACCATAGATGAAGACTGCTCCATCCTAGTACCCAATAGATGAAGACTGCACCATCTATACCATAGATGGAAGAAAGACTGTCACCATCAAGTAACCATAGATGGAAACCTGCACCATCTATACCATAATGGAAGACTGCTCCATCTAGTACCATAAATGGAAGACTGCTCCCTCTAGTACCATAATGGACAGACTGCTCCACTAGTACCATAGATTGAACTGCACCATCAGTACCATAGATTGAAGACTGCTCCCATCAGAACAATAATGGAAGACTGCTCCATCTAGTACCAATAGATGGAAGACTGCACCATTCTAGTACCAGAGATGGAAGACTGCACCAATCTATTACCATAGATGGAAGCTGCACCATCTAGTACCATAGAGGAAGACTGCACCATCTAGTACCATAGATGGAAGACTTGCAACCAACTAGTTACCCCATAATGAAGACAGCACCATCTAGTAACCATAGATGGAGACTGAACCATCTAGTACCAAGATGGGAAGACTGCACCATCTAGTACCATAGATGGAAGACTGCACCATCTAGTACCATAGATGGAAGACTGCGCCTGGCCCCTCTATACCAATAGAGGAAGACAGCGCCAACTAGTACAATAATGAAGACTGCGCCCATCAGTAACCAGAGATGGAAGACTGCACCATCTAGTACCATAGATGAAACTGCACCATCAGACCATAGATGGAAGACTGCACCATCTATACCAAGATGAAAGACTGCACCATCTAGTACCATAGATGGAAGACTGCACCATCCTAGTACCATTAGATGAAGACAGCACCATCTAGTACCATAGATGGAAGACTGCACCAATCTAGTACCATAGATGAAGAACTGCTCCATCTATACCAAGATGGAAGACGCTCCATGTAGTATCATAGATGTAAGACTGCCACCATCTAGTACCATAGAATGGAAGACTGCAATCCATCTTGTACCATAGATGGAAGACAGCTCCACCTTGTCACCATCAGATTGAACTGCCTCATCTATACCATAGATGGAAACTGCACCATCTATACCATAGATGAAGACTGCACCATCTAGTTCCATAGATGGGAAAAGGACTGCACCATCCTAGTACCATAGATGGAAGACTGCCACATCTATACCATAATTGAAGACTGCTCCATCTAGTACCATAGATGGAGATCTGCTCCATCTAGAACCCAAAGATGAAGACTGCATCATCTAGTACCATAGATGGAAGACTCGCCATCTATACAATAGATGGAAGACTGCTCCATCTATGTACCATAATGGAAGACTGCACCTTCTAGTACCAATAATGGAAACGCACCATCAGTACCATAGATGGAAGACTGCAACCATCTAGTACCAAGAATGGAAGACTGCACCATCATACCATATTTAGACGCACCATCTAGTACCCTTAGATAAGACTGCACCATCAGTTACCATATATGAAGAAGACGGCACGCATCCTAGTACCATAGATGGACAGAACTGGCACCATCTGTACCAAGATGGAAGACTCACCACTAGTACCATAATGGAAACTGCGCCAACTAGTCCCATAGATGGAAGACTGAGCCATCTAGTACCATAGAATGAAGAACTCCATCTAGTACCATAGATTGGAAGACTGCAACCACTGCTCACCATCTAGTACCATGATGGAAAGGACTGCTCCATCTAGTACCATAAATGAAGGGGGGGGGGGGGGGGGGGGGGGATGCTCCATCTAGTTACCATAGATGGAAGACTGCTCCACTCTTAGTAACATAACATGGTGAAAGACTGCACCATCTAGTTACCATAGATGGAAAGGACTGACACCATCTAGTTACACATAGATGGGAAAAGTCTGGCACCATCTAGTACCATAGATGGTAGGTACTGCTCCTTTAGGGTTTATACCATAGTTGGAACACTGCTCCATCTAGAATACCATAGATGGAAAGGACTGCTCCATCTAGTTTAGTACATAGATGGAAGACGTGCACCATTCTAGTACCATAGATGGATGGACTGCACCATCTAGTACATAGAGGGAAGACTGCTCCATTCTAGTACCATTGATGGAAGACTGCACACCATCTGCACCATCTAGTACCATAGATGGAAGACTGCTCCATCTAGTTACACAATAGATGACATGGAAGACTGCACCATCTATTACCAATATGATGGAAGACTGCTCCATCTAGTACCATAGATGGTAAGACTGCACCATCTAGTACCATAGATGGAAGACTGACCATGTACCATAGATGGAAAGACTGCACCATCTAGTACCATAGATGGAAGACTGCACATCTAGTACATAGATGGAATAGATGGAAGACTGCACCAACCATTGGAAACTGCCTCAACTAGTACCATAGATGGAAGATGCTCATCTAGTACATAGATGGAAAGACTGGCACCATCCTAGTACCATTGAGGGAAGACATGCACCATATAGGACCTAGATATAAGATGCTCCATCTGTACCATAGTTTTTACCGGAAAGATGCTCCAATCTAGTTACCTAGATTGGATGACTGCACCATAGTACATAGATGGAAGGTCTGCACCACTTCAGTACCCATAGATGGAAGGAATGCACCATCTAGTACCATTAAGAAGGAAGACTGCACCATCTAAGTTCCCATAGATGGAAGACTGCACCATCTAGTACCATAGGATGGAAGACCTGCACACATCTAGTACCATAGATGGGAAGACTGCACCATCTAGTAAATAGATGGAAGACCTGCACCATCTTAGTACCATAGATGGAGACTGCACCATCTAGTACCATAGATGGAATAAGACTGCTCCATGGTAGTATCATTGATGGAACGGAACATGCACCATTCTTAGTACCACTAGATGGAATGACTGCACCCATCTAGTAACCATAGATGGAAAAGACTGCTCCATCTAGTACCATAGATGGAAGACTGCTCCATCTAGTACCATAGATGGAAGACTGCACCATCTATACCATAGATGGAAAGACTGCTCATCTAGTACCATAGATGGGAAGACTGCTCCATGTAGTATCATAGATGGAAGACTGCACCATCTAGTACCATAGATGGAAGACTGCACCATCTAGTACCATAGATGGAAGACTGCTCCATCTAGTACCATAGATGGAAGACTGCTCCATCTAGTACCATAGATGGAAGACTGCACCATCTAGTACCATAGATGGAAGACTGCTCCATCTAGTACCATAGATGGAAGACTGCACCATCTAGTACCATAGATGGAAGACTGCACCATCTAGTACCATAGATGGAAGACTGCACCATCTAGTACCATAGATGGAAGACTGCTCCATCTAGTACCATAGATGGAAGACTGCACCATCTAGTACCATAGATGGAAGGACTGCTCCATCTAGTACCATAGATGGAAGACTGCTCCATCTAGTACCATAGATGGAAGACTGCACCATCTAGTACCATAGATGGAAGACTGCACCATCTTAGTACCATAGATGGAAGACTGCACCATCTAGTACCATAGATGGAAGACTGCACCATCTAGTACCATAGATGGAAGACTGCACCATCTAGTACCATAGATGGAAGACTGCTCCATCTAGTACCATAGATGGAAGACTGCTCCATCTAGTACCATAGATGGAAGACTGCTCCATCTAGTACCATAGATGGAAGACTGCAACTCATCTAGTACCATAGATGGAAAGACTGCACCATCTAGTACCATAGATGGAAGACTGCACCATCTAGTACCATAGATGGAAGACTGCACCATCTAGTTACCATAGATGGAAGAACTACCATCTAGTACCATAGGATGGAAGACTGCACCATCTAGTACCATAGATGGAAGACTGCACCATCTAGTACCATATATGGAAGACTGCACCATCTAGTACCATAGATGGAAGACTGCACCATCTAGTACCATAGATGGAAGACTGCACCATCTAGTACCATAGATGGAAGACTGCACCATCTAGTACCATAGATGGTAAGACTGCACCATCTAGAGATGGAAGACTGCACCATCTAGTACCATAGATGGAAGACTGCACCATCTAGTACCATAGATGGAAGACTGCACCATCTAAGTACCATAGATGGAAGACTGCACCATCTAGTACCATAGATGGAAGACTGCTCCATCTAGTACCATAGATGGAAGACTGCTCCATGTAGTATCATAGATGGAAGACTGCACCATCTAGTACCATAGATGGAAGACTGCACCATCTAGTACCATAGATGGAAGACTGCTCCATCTAGTACCATAGATGGAAGACTGCTCCATCTAGTACCATAGATGGAAGACTGCACCATCTAGTACCATAGATGGAAGACTGCACCATCTAGTACCATAGATGGAAGACTGCACCATCTAGTACCATAGATGGAAGACTGCTCCATCTAGTACCATAGATGGAAGACTGCTCCATCTAGTACCATAGATGGAAGACTGCACCATCTAGTACCATAGATGGAAGACTGCTCCATCTAGTACCATAGATGGAAGACTGCTCCATCTAGTACCATAGATGGAAGACTGCCATCTAGTACCATAGATGGAAGACTGCTCCATCTAGTACCATAGATGGAAGACTGCACCATCTAGTACCATAGATGGAAGACTGCTCCATCGAGTACCATAAGATGGAAGACTGCTCCATCTAGTACCATAGATGGAAGGGACTGCTCCATCTAGTACCATAGATGGAAGACTGCACATCTAGTACCATAGATGGAAGACTGCACCATCTAGTACCATAGATGGAAGGACTGCACCATCTAGTACCATAGATGGAAGCTCTGCACCATCTAGTACCCATTGATGGAAGGACTGCTCCATCTAGTTACCTTTGATGGTTAAGACCTGGTCCCTAATTTAGTACCATAGTTGGAAGACTGAACACATTTAGTACCATAGATGGATAGGACATGCTCCAATCTAGTTCCCATAGAATGGAAGACTGCTCCATCTAGTACCTAGATGCGGAGACTGCCACCCATACTCTGTATCCATAGATGGAAGACTGCACCATCTAGTACATAGATGGTATGAGGCTGCACCACCATTTTTTTAGTACTTTCATAGATGGAAGACCTGCACCATCTAGTACGCATAGATGGAAAGGACTTTGCACCAAGTCATTAGTACCATTTGGTGGAAGGGACTGCTGCTCCTTCTCGATCTAGTACTCATAGTTGGGTAGACTTGATCCCATCGTGCTAAGTAACATAGATGGTAAGGACTGACACCAATCTCATTAGTAACAAATATGGGTATTGGACTGACACATCTAGTATCATTAGATGCCTAGAGTTACCATGTGTACCATTGAAATGTCTCAATCTAGTACCATAGATGGAAGATCTGCTCCATCTAGTTACCATTAGATGGAAAGACTGCACTCATCTAGTACCACATAGATGGAAGATCTGCTTACATCTAGTACCATAGATGGAAGACTGCTACCATCTAGTACCATAGATGGAAGGACTTGCACCATCTAGTACCATAGATGGGAAGACTGCACCATCTAGTACCATAGATGGAAGACCATACTGCAACCCATCTAGTACCATAGATGGAAGACTTAGCAACCATCTAGTACCCATATTTGAGGTGTTGATGCATTGTAATGAACTGAACTGAGGTGAGTACCTTTGAGTGATGGATGCTCCATCGTAGTACCATCTAGTCTGAGAGTTGGACGACTGCTCCATCTAGTACACATAGATTGGAAGACTGCACTCATCTGAGTCGACCCATAGAATGGGAGATAGAATTTTTTGCTACATCTATTACCATAGATGTGTAGAATCTGCACCATCTATAGTGAACCGATAGAATGGAAGACTGCACCATCTAGTTACCGATATGATGGGGATAAGAGCTTCAACCATCTAGTACCATAGATGGAAGACTGCACCTCATCTAGTACCATTAGATGGTTAAGAACTGCACCATCTAAGTACCCATAGATGGAAGACTGCACCATCTAGTACCATAGATGGAAGACGCAAAAGCCGTGCACCACCCTTCTAGTACCCATAAGATGGAAACTGACTCGCATCTACCACCCAATATGATAAGACTACCATTAGTATGGTTGAGGACTCGCACCATCTAGTAATAGATGGAAGGACTGGCTGACCATCTAGTACCATAAGATGGAAAGACTGCACCATCTAGTACCATAGATGGAAGACTGCAACCATCTAGTACCATAGATGGAAGACTGCCCAACTAGTACCATAGATGGAAAGACTCTCATAGGTACCATAGAATTGGATGACTGCTCCATCTGATGTACCATAGATGGGAAGACCTGCTCCATCTAGTATCCATAGATGGAAGACTGCGCCATCAGTTCCATAGATGGAAGACTGACACCATATAGTATCCATAGCTGGAAGACTGCACCATCTAGTACACATATGATGGCAAGACTCTTGAAACCATCTGATGTTACATTAAGAAGGAAGACCTGTCTCCATATCAGTAACCCTACTTGATGGAAAGACTGCATCCATCAAGTACCATAGATGGAAGAACATGACAACCCATCGTTAGTAGTCATATGATGGAAAGATCCTGCCACATCTATGCTAAGTACCTTAGATGGAAGACTGCCACCTCTAGTACCATAGATGGAAGACTTGCACCATCTAGTACCCTAGATGGAGACTGCAACCATCTAGTACCATAGATGGAAGACTGCGCCATCTAGTACCATAGATGGAAGACTGCGCATCTAGTACCATAGATGGAAGACTGCGCCTTCTAGTACCATAGATTGAAGACTGCACCATCTATACCATAGATTGAAAGACTGCACCTCTAGTACCAATAGAGGAAGACTGCACCATCCTATACCATAGATGAGAAACTGCACCATCTAGTACCATAGATGGAAGACTGCACCATCTAGAACCATAGATGAAGACTGCAACCATCTAGTACCATTGATGGAAGGACTGCACCATCGAGTACCATAGATGGAAGACTGGCCTCCATCTAGTAACCATAGATGGAAGACTGCTCCATGTAGTATCATCGGGATGGAAGACTGCACCATCTAGTACCATAGATGGAAGACTGCACCAGCTAGTACCATAGATGGAAGACTGCGCCATCAGTACTCTATAGATGAAGACGCTCCATCTAGTACCATAGATGGAAGAAACCTGCACCATCTATTACCATAGATGGAAACAGCACCACTAGTACCATAGAGGGAAGACTGCACATCTAGTACCATAGAATGAAGACCTGCTCCATCTAGTACCATAGATGGAAGACTGCTCCTTCTAGTACCATAATTGGAAGACTGCTCCATCTAGTACCATAGAGAAAGACTGCACCATCTAGAGACCATAGATGGAAACTGCTCCATCTAGTACCATAGATGGAAGACTTGCTACCATCTAGTACAATGATGGAAGACTCAACCCAATTCTAGTACCATAGATTGAAGCCTGCACCATCTAGTTCCATAGATGGAAGACTTGCACCATCTAGTCAACATAAGATGGAAGACTGCACCATCTATACCATAGATGGAAGACTGCACCATCTAGTTCCCATAGATTGGAAAACTGCACCATCTAGTACCATAAGGAAGACTGCACCATCTAGTACCTATAGTAGGAAGTCTGCACCATCTAGTCACCTAGAAGGAAGACGGCAACCATCAAGTACCATAGCTGGAAAGACTGCGCCATCTAGTACCAAGATGGAAGACTGCGCCATCTATAAACCATAGAAGGAAGACTGCGCATCTACGTACCTAGATGGAAGACTGCACCATCTAGTACCATAATGAAGACTGCACATATAGTAACCATAGATGGAAACGCAACCATCTATACCCATTGATGGAAGACGCACCATCTAGTACCAAAAATGGAAGACTGCACCATCTAGTACCTATTAAAAAAGATGGAGACTTTGCACCACTAGTACCATAGATGGAAGACTGCACCATCTAGTAACCATAGATGGAAGACTGCTCCATCTAGTACCATAGAGGAAGACGCTCCCAAGTAGTATCATAGATGAAGACTGCACCATCTAGTACCATAGATGGAAGACTGCACCATCTAAGTACCCATAGAATGGAAGAACTGCTCTTCTAGTACCATGATGGAAGACTGCCCATCTATACCATAGATGGAAGACGCGCACCATCTAGTACCATAGATGAAGACTGCACCATCTATACCATAGATGTGAACACTGCACCATCTAGTACCCATAGATGAAGAACTGCTTCCATCTAGTACCATAGATGAAGACTGCCACCATCCTAGTACCATCGAGGAAGACTGCTCCATCAAGTACGCATAGATGGAAAGACGCACCATCTAGTACCATAGATGGAAGACGCTCCAACCCGATACATAGATGGAAGACCTGCTCCTTCTAGTAACCATAATGGAAGACTGCGCCATCTAGACCATAATGGAATACTGCCAACCATTCTAGTACCATAGATGGAAGACTGCACATCTAGTACATAGAGGAAGACTAGCACATCTAGTACCATAGATTTGAAAGACTGCACCATCTAGTACCCATAGATTGGAAGACTGCACCATCTAGTACCATAGAGTGGAAAGACTGCACCATCTAGTACCATAGGATGGAAGACTGCACCATCTAGTAACCATAGATGTAAGACTGCACCATACTAGTACCATAGAAGGAAGACTGCCCATCCTAGTACCATAGATGGAAGACTAGCGCCATCTTAACCAAATGGAAGTCTGCGCCATCTAGTACATAGATGAAGACTGCACCATCTAGTACCCATAGATGGAAGACTGCAACCATCTAGTACCATAGATGGAAGACTGCAACCATCTAGTACCATAATGGAAGAACTGCAACCATCTAGTACCATAGATGGAAAGACTGCAACCATCTTAGTACCATAGAATGGAAGACTGCTCCATCTCGTACCATAGTACCATAATGGAAGACTGCTCCCCATCTAGGACCATAAAAAATGTGAAAGACTGGCACCATGCTAGTACCATCGAATGGACAGAGACTGCAGCCCATCTATTACCATAGATGGATAGACAGCACCATCTAGGTACCGGATATAGATGGAAGACTGTGCCAGTCCATATTTTACAAAGATGGAAGACAGCCTACCATCTATTACCATAAGATGGAAGAACTTGCACCATCGAGTACCATAGATGGAAGACCTGCACCATCTAATACCATAGATGGAAGACTGCACCATTCCTAGTAGCCATAGATGGAAGACTGCACCATCTAGTACCATAGATGGAAGACTGCAGCCATCTAGTACCAATAGATAGTGAAAACTGCACCAACTATTACCAATAATAGAAAACTATGCACCATCAAGATAACCAATAAGATGGAAGACCTGCACCATCTAGTACCATAAAATGGACGACTAGCACCATCCTAGTACCATAATGGAAGACTGCACCAACTTAGTATCCATAGATGGAGAGACTGCTTCCATCTAGTACCATAGATGTGAAGACAGCATCCATCTAGTACCATATGATGGAAGACTGCACCTTGTAGTACTCATAAATGAAAGACTGCACCATACTAGTACCTATAGATTGGAAGATCTGCTCCATCTAAGTACCAATAAGAAAAAAAAAAAACTGCACCATCTAGTACATAGAATGGAAAAAAGAAAAGGGCACCATCTAGTAACCAATAGATGGAAAAAAACCATAAGAAAGAGCTGCTCCCATCTAGTACCAGTACAATGGAAGACTGCTCCGATACTAGTACCTATAGATGGAAGACTGCACGGCATCTAGACCATAGATGGAAGACTGCCACCATCTAGTACCATATAGATGGGAAGACTGCACCATCTAGTACCAGTAGATGGGAATACTGCACCATCTAGTACCATAGATGGGAAGACTGCACCATCTAGTACCATAGATTGGTAAGACTGCACCATCTAGATAACCATAGATGGAAGAACTGCTCCATCTAAGTAACCATAGATGGAAGACTGCATACCATCTAGTACCAATAAGATGGAAGACTTGCACCATGCTAGTACCATGAGATGGAACAGACTGCCGCCATCTAGTAACCGTATAGATAGAAGACTGCACCATCATTGTACTCATAGATGGAAGTAACTGCAACAACTTAGTAACCTAATAGATGAAGACTGCACCATCTAGTACATAGATGGAAGACCATCTAGTACCATAGATGGAAGACTGCAGAGACATCCAGTCTAGTACCAGAATAGATGGAAGACTGCAACCATCTAGTACCATCCAGATGGAAGACTGCAGCCATCTAAGTACCATATATGGAAGGACGCAACGAACCTCGAACCGGAGTAGAATGAAAAGACTGCAACGCATCTATGTACCGATAGATGGAGAGCACTGCAACCAGTCTCATGTAACCAGGCGATAGATGGTAATACTGCAGCGCCATCTATGTAACCGATAGATGGAAGACTTGCACCATCCATAGTACCTTTAATAGATGGTAAGAGGCACCATCTAGTACGCCATCTAGGTACCATGAGATGGAACAGCTCCAGACCAGTACCATAGTACCATAGGAAACTTGCACCAACTATACCATAGATGCAAGACTGCACCCTCTAGTACATAGAAATGATAGGCTGCCCGATCAAGTACCATAGAAGGAAGAACTGCTTACATCTCAGTTACCATAGATGCGAAAGCGTGTCACCTAGCTCCATCTAGTTAACCATAGATGGAAGACTGCAACCATCCTAGTACAGAAAGATGGAAGACTGCTCCATCTAGTACCAATAGATGGAAGACGCTCCATCTAGTACCTATAGAGTGAAGACTGCACCATCTTTGTACCTAGATTTGGAAGACTGCACCATCTTGTACCAGATAGATGGAAGACTGCCCATTCTATTACCATAGATGGAAGACTGCAGCCATCTAGTACCATAGATGAAGACTGCTCCATCTAGTACATAGGATGGAAGACTGCTCCATCTAGTACCATAGATAGAGCCTGCTTCCATCTAGTACCATAGATGGAAGACTGCAACCAGATCTAGTACCATAGATGGAAGACTGCTCCCATCTAGTCTAGTACCATAGATGGAAGACTGCTCCATCTAGTACCATAGAAGGAAGACTGCACCATCAGTACCCTAGGGATAAGACTGCAACCATCTAGTACATATAGAATGGAAGACTGCACCATCTAGTACCATAGATGAAGACTGCACCATCTAGTACCAAAGATGAAGAACTGCACCATCTAGTAACCATAGATGGAAGACTGCACCATCTAGTAACCATAGATGGAAGAACTGCACCATCTAGTACCAAGATGGAAGACTGCACCATCTATACCCAAAATGGAAGACTGCAACACCATCTAGTACCATTAGATGGAAGACTGCGCCATCTAGTACCATAGATAGGAAGACTGCGCGCCATCTAGTACCAAAAGATGGAAGACTGCGCCATCTAGTGTACCATAGATGGGAAGACTATGCACCATCTAGTTACCATAGAAGGAAGACTGCACCGATCTAGTACCATAGAATGAAGACTGCACACCATCTAGTACCATAAGATGGAAGACTGCACCATTAGTACCATAGGATGGAAGACTGCACCATCTAGTACCATAATTGTAAGACTGCCCATCTAGTAACCATAGATGTAAGACTGCAACCATCTAGTACCAAGAGGGAAGACGCTCCATCTAGTAACCATAGATGGAAGACTTGCTCCATGTAGAAGCATAGATAGAAGACTGCCACATCTAGTACGCTTAGATGGAATACAGCACCATCTAGTACAATAGATGAAGACTGCTCATCTAGTACCATAAGATGAAGACAGCTCCATCCAGTAACCATAGATGGAAGACTGCACACAATCTAGTAAACCATAGCAGGAAGACTGCACCCTACTAGTACCATAGATGAAGACTGCACACATCTAGTACTCATAATGGAAACTGCTCTCCATCTAGTACCATAGATGGAAGAGCTCCCATCTAGTACCATAGATGGAAGACTGCTCCAACTAGTACCTAGAATGGAAGTACTGCACCATCAAGTTCCATAGATGGAAGACTGCTCCATCTAGTAACCATAGATGGAGAGACTGATCCCCATCTAGTACCGATATATGGACTACTGCACCATCCTAGTACCATAGATGTAAGACTGCACATCTATACCATAGATGGAAGACGTGCACATCTAGTACCATAGATGGAAGACTGCACCATCTAGTACCATATATGGAAGACTGCAACCATCTAGAACCCTAGATGGAAACAGCAAACAATCTAGTACCTAGATGCAGACTGCACCATCTGTACCATAGATGGGAAGACTGCACCAACTAGTACCAGCTTAGAATGGAAGACTGCACCACTAGTACCATAGATGGAAGACTGCGCCATCTAGTACCATAAGATGAAGACTGCCCATCTAGTACCATAGATGGAAGACTGCGCATCTAGTACCATAGATGGAAGACTGCTCCATCTAGTACCATAGATGTAAGAACTGCACATCTAGTACCATAGATGGAAGACTGCAACCATCAGTACCATAGATGGAAGACTGCACACCATCTAGTACCATAGTTGGAGACTGCACCATCTATACCATAGATGAAAAGACTGCACCATACTAGTACCATAATGAAGACTGCAACCATCTAGTACCATAGATGGAAGACTGCTCCAATCTAGTACCAAGATGGTAGACTGCTTCTCATGTAGTAAGCATAGATGGAAACTGCACCATCAAGTTACCACTAGATTGGAAGACTGCACCATCTAGTACCCATAGATGAAGACTGCTCCCAGCTAGTACCATAGATTGGAAACTGATCCATCTAGTACCATAGATGGAAGACAGCACCATCTATGACATAGATGGAAGACTGCACCATCTTGTACCATAGATGGAAGACTGGCACCATCTAGTACCATAGATGGAAGACATCTCCATCTAGTACCCATAGATGGAAGACCATGCTCCATCTAGTACCATAGATGTAAGACTGCTCCATCAAGTTCCATATATGGAAGACTGCAGCCAATCCATAGTACCATAGATGGAAGACTGCTCCATCTAGTACCATATGATGGAAGACTGCTCCATCTAGGTACCATAGATGGAAATACTAGCAGCCATCTAGTACCAAAATGAAGAACGCAGCCATCTAGTACCATAGAGGAAGAACGCACCATCTAGTACCATAGATGGAAGACTGCACCATCAGTACCATAGATGGAAGGTACTGCACCATCTAGTTACCCTCGATGGAAGACTGCACCAACTAGTACCATAGTGGAAGACGGCACCATCTATTACCATAGAATGGAAGACTGTGCACACATCTAGTACCATAGATGGAAACTGCAAACATCTAGTACCATAGATGGAAGACTCGGCGCCATCTAGTACCATAGAGGAAGACTCGCGCACTCTAGTACCATAGATGGAAGACTGCGCCATCTAGTACCATAGATGGAATACTGCACCATCTAGTACCATAGATGGAAGACTGCAACCATCTAGTACCAATAGATGGAAGGACGCACCACTAGAACCAATAGATGCATGGAAGACTGCACCATCTATACCATAGATGGAAGACTGCATGCAACCATCGAGTACCATAAGATGGAAGACAGCACCATCTAGTACCATAGATGGAAGACTGCACCATCTAGTACCATAGATGGAAGACTGCTCCATCTAGTACCATAATGGAGTCTGCTCCATGAAGTTATCATAGATGGAAGACTGCACCAATCTAGTACCATAGATTGGAAGACTGCACCATCTATACCAAGATGGAAATACTGCTCCATCTAGTACCAAGAGGTAGACTGCTCCATCTAGAATCCATAGATGGAAGACTGCACCATCTAGTACCAGAGATGGAAGACTGCACGCATCTAGTAACCATATAAGGACAGACTGCACCAACTAGTACCATAGATGGAAACTGCTGCTCATCCAAGTACCTAAAAGATGGAAGACTGCTCCATCTATACCCATATATGGAAGACTGCTCCATCTAGTACTCATAGAGGGAAGGACTGCACCCATCTAGTAACCATAGATGGAAAACTGCTTCCACTAGTACCATAGATGAAACTGCTCCATCCTAGTACCATAGATGGGACGACTGCCACCATCTAGTACTCATAGATGGAAGACACTGCACATCTAGTACCATAGATTGAAGACTGCAACCCATCTAGTACCATAGATGGAAGACTGCACATCTAGACCATAGATGGAAGACAGCCACCTCTAGTACCCATAAGATGGAAGACTGCACCATCTATACCATAGATGGAAGACTGCACCATCTAGTACTCAAGATGGAAGAGGCTGCACCATCTAGTACCATAGATGAAGACTGCAACACTAGTACCAAAAATGAAGGACTGCGCCATCTATTACCATAGATGGAAGACTGCGCCATCTAGTACCAAGATGGAAGAAATGCGCTTCTAGTTACAATACTAAGACTACCACCATCTAGTACCATGGATGAGAAGACTGTCACCATCTAGTACCATAGATGGATGAACTACACCATCATGGGCTAGTACAATAGATGGAAAGAGCTGCAACCATCTAGTACCCTAGGTTGGCAAGACAGACTGCACCATCTAGTACCATTAGATGGGAAGACCTGCACCATCTTAGTTACCATAGATGGAAGACAACCCCATCTAGTGTTACCATAGATGGAAGTATCTGTCTTCCCTCCTAGTACCATAGAATGAAAATGATCAGCACCATCTGAGTTACCTATATATGGAAAACTGACATCTAGTACCATAGATGGAAGACTGCACCAACTAGTAACGCATAGAATTGAAAGACTGCACCATCTGAAGTACCAATAGAAGGTAAGACCTAGCACCATCTTTGAAGTACCAATAGATGGGAAGACTGCACCATCTTGTACCATAAATGGTAAGGGACTGGCTGCACCATCTAGTACCATAGATGGAAGGACTGCGCACCATCTGCACCATCTAGTTACCATAGATGCGAAGACTGCACTTAACCCCATCTAGTACCATAGATGGAAGACTGCAACCATACTAAGTACCATAGATGGGAATACTGCACCATCTAGTACCATAGATGGAAGACTGCACCATCTATAACCTAGATGGATGGAAGGACTGCATCCATCTAGTACCCATAGATGGAAGACTACACCATCTAGTACCATAGATGGATAGACTGCACCATCTAGTTACCATAGATGGAACAAAGAAAACTGCTCCATCTAGTACCATAGATGGAAGAACTGCACCATCTTAGTTACCATGGAAGACTGCACCATCTCGTACCATAGAAGGAAAGACTGCACCATCTAGTAACCATATATATGAAGACTGCACCATCTAGTACCATAGATGGAAGACTGCACCACTCTAAGTCCCATAGATGGAAACCACCATAGTATGGAAATAAGAACTGCACCATCTAGTACAACCATACGATGGAAGACTGCACCATCTACAGTACCAATAGATGGAGTGCACTCTACCATAGATGGAAGACAGCACCACTAGTACCATAGATGGAAGACCATCTACTAGAACCATAGATGGAAGACTGCACCATCTAGTACCATAGATGAAAGAGACTTTATGCACCATCTAAGTACCATAGATGGAAGGACTGCACCATTGAGTATCTAGTGGCGACCATCTAGTCCTATGGGAAGACTGCACCCGTCTAGTACCATAGATGGAAGACTGCACCATCTAGTAAACATAGATGGAAGACTGCCAAAACCTGCACTCATCTAGTACCATAGATGAGATAGACTGCACCATCCAGTACCATAGATGGAATACTGCACATCTAGTACCATTAGATGGAAGACTGCTGCATCTACCATACATGGAAGACACCCATCCAGTACCATAGATGGAAGACTGCACCATCCAGTACCATAGATGGAAGGAAACTGACTGCACTACATACCATATGCTGGAAGAACTGCAACCATCTAGTACCATAGAATTGAAGACTGCAGCCCTCCAGTACCATAAAATTGGAAGACTGCAACCCATCCTAGAATCAACCATAGATGGAAGACTGCACCATTAGTACCATAGAAGAAGTACCATCCTAGTACCATATGGAAGACTGCACCAATACTAGTACCATAGATGGAAGACTGCCAGCCATCTCTAGTACCATAGAATGGAAGACTGCACATCTAGTACCATAGATGGAAGACTGCTACCATCTAGTACCATAGATGGGAAGACTGCACCAACTAGTACCATAGATGGAAGACTGCAACCATCTAGTAACGCATAGATGTGTGAAAGACTGCACCATCTAAGTACCGTATAGATGGAAGAGCGGCTTGCACCATCATACTGAATGTACCTAAGACTGATGGAAGACTGCAATCATCCTAGTACCACGATAGATGGAAGACTGCACCCATCTAGTACCATAGATGGAAGACTGCACCATCTAGTACCATAGATGGAAGACTGCACACATCTAGTACCATAGATGGAAAGACTGCACCATCTAGTACCATAGAATGGAAGACTGCACCATCTAGTACCATAGATGGAAGACTGCACCATCTAGTACCATAGATGGAAGACTGCACCATCTAGTACCATAGATTGGAAGACTGCCCAGCCATCTAGTACCATAGATGGAAGAGGGCACCATCCTCAGTACCATAGACTGGAAGACTGCCATCTAGTACCATAGGAAGGAAGACTGCACCATCTAGTACCATAGATGGAAGACTGCTCCATCTAGTACCATAGATGGAAGACTGCTCCATCTAGTACCATAGATGGAAGACTGCAACCATCTAGTACCATAGATGGAAGACTGCTCCATCTAGTACCATAGATGGAAGACTGCACCATCTAGTACCATAGATGGAAGACTGCACCATCTAGTACCATAAGATTACCAGTCATAGTACATAGATGGAAGACTGCAACCATCTAGATGGAAGACTACCTACCATAGATGGAAGACTGCACCATCTAGTACCATAGATGGAAGACTGCACCATTCTAGTACCATAGATGGAAGATCTGCACCATCTAGTACCATAGATGGAAGAACTGCACCATCTAGTACCTATAGATGGAAGACTGCACCATCTAGTAGATGGAAAGACCTGCGCCATCTAGTAAAACAATAGATGGAAGACTGCACCATCTAGTACCATAGATGGAAGACTGGCACCATCTAGTACCATAGATGGAAGACTGCACCATCTAGTACCCATAGATGGAAGACTGCACCATCTAGTACCATAGATGGAAGACATGCACCATCTAGTACCATAGATGGAAGACTGCACCATCTAGTACCATAGATGGAAGACTGCACCATCTAGTACCATAGATGGAAGGACTGCACCATCATAGTACCATAGATGGAAGGGACTGCACCATCTAGTACCATAAGATGGAAGACTGCACCATCTAGTACCATAGATGGAAGACTGCACCATCTAGTACCATAAATGGAAGACTGCACCATTCTAGTACCATAGATGGAAGACTGCACCATCTAGTACCATAGATGGAAGACTGCACCATCTATCATAGTGGAAGACTACCATAGATGGAAGGATGACTGCACCATCTAGTACCATAGATGGAAGACTGCACCATCTAGTACCATAGTGGAAGACTGCACCATCTAGTACCATAGATGGAAGACTGCACCATCTAGTACCATAGGATGGAGAGACTGCACCATCTAGTACCATCAGATGGAAGACTGCGTCACAATCTAGTAACCATAGATGGAAGACAGCTCCATCTAGTACCATAGATGGAAGACTGCCCCATCTAGTACCATAGATGGAAGACCTGACACATCTTAGACCTGATAGAGTGGAAGACTGCACCATCTAGTACCATAGATGGAAGACTGCACCATCTAGTACCATAGATGGAAGACTGCACCATCTAGTACCTAGATGGAAGGGACTGCACCATCTGAGTACCATAGATGGAAGACTGCACCATCTAGTACCATAGATGGAAGGACTTCGCCACCATCCAGTATACCATAGATGGAAGACTTGCACCATCCAGTAACCAATAGATGGAAGACTGCACCACTCCTAGTACACATTGATGGAAGACTGCACCATCTAGTACCATAGATGGAAAAGACTGCACCATCTAGTACCATAGATGGAAGAACTTGCACCATCTAGTTACCATAGATGGAAGACATGCACCAATCCTAAGTAACTCTTAATATGGAAGGGACTGCACCATCTAGGAAGATCCTTGCACCATCTAAGTACACATAGTTGGGTAAGACTGCTCCATCTAGTACCATAGATTGTAAAGCACTGCTCCATTCTAGTACCATAGAATGGAGAAGACTGCTCCATCTTAGGTCCCATACGATGGAAAGACTGCACCATCTAGTTACCATAGATGGAAGAAAGGGACCTGCACCATCTTTGTAACCATAGTATGGAAGGACTGCTCTCATCTAGTAACCATAGATGGAAAAGACTGCACCATCTAGTACCATAGATGGGAAGACTGCTCCATCTAGTACCATAGATGGGAAGACTGCTCCATCTAAGTACCATAGATGGAAGACTGCTCCATCTAGTACCATAGATGGAAGACTGCACCATCTAGTACCATAGATGGAAGACTGCACCATCTAGTACCATAGATGGAAGATTGCACCATCTAGTACCATAGATGGAAAGACTGCTCCATCTAGTACCATAGATGGAAGACTGCAGCCATCTAGTACCATAGATGGAAGACTGCACCATCTAGTACCATAGATGGAAGACTGCACCATCTAGTACCATAGATGGAAGACTGCACCATCTAGTACCATAGATGGAAGACTGCTCCATCTAGTACCATAGATGGAGGAGACTGCTCCATCTAGTACCATAGATGGAAGAACTGCACCATCTAGTACCATAGATGGAAGACTGCTCCATCTAGTACCATAGATGGAAGACTGCTCCCATCTAGTACCATAGATGGAAGACTGCTCCATCTAGTACCATAGATGGAAGACTGCACCATCTAGTACCATAGATGGAAGACTGCACCATCTAGTACCATAGATGGAAGACTGCTCCATCTATACCATAGATGGAAAGTACCATAGATGGACAGACTGTACCATAGATGGAAGACTGCACCATCTAGTACCATAGATGGAAGACTGCACCATCTAGTACCATAGATGGAAGACTGCACCATCTAGTACCATAGATGGAAGACTGCACCATCTAGTACCATAGATGGAAGACTGCTCCATCTAGTACCATAGATGGAAGACTGCACCATCTAGTACCATAGATGGAAGACTGCACCATCTAGTACCATAGATGGAAGACTGCACCATCTAGTACCATAGATGGAAGACTGCACCATCTAGTACCATAGATGGAAGACTGCACCATCTAGTACCATAGATGGAAGACTGCACCATCTAGTACCATAGATGGAAGACTGCACCATCTAGTACCATAGATGGAAGACTGCACCATCTAGTACCATAGATGGAAGACTGCACCATCTAGTACCATAGATGGAAGACTGCACCATCTAGTACCATAGATGGAAGACTGCACCATCTAGTACCATAGATGGAAGACTGCACCATCTAGTACCATAGATGGAAGACTGCACCATCTAGTACCATAGATGGAAGACTGCACCATCTAGTACCATAGATGGAAGACTGCACCATCTAGTACCCATAGATGGAAGACTGCACCATCTAGTACCATAGATGGAAGACTGCACCATCTAGTACCATAGATGGAAGACTGCACCATCTAGTACCATAGATGGAAGACTGCACCATCTAGTACCATAGATGGAAGACTGCACCATCTAGTACCATAGATATAAGACTGCTCCATCTAGTACCATAGATGGAAGACCTGCACCATCTAGTACCATAGATGGAAGACTGCACCATCTAGTACCCATAGATGGAAGACTGCTCCATCTAGTACCATCTTGGAAGACTGCACCATCTAGTACCATAGATGGAAGACTGCACCATCTAGTACCATAGATGGAAAGACATGCTCCATCTAGTACCATAGATGGAAGACTGCACCATCTAGTACCATAGATGGAAGACTGCACCATCTAGTACCATAGATGGAAGACTGCTCCATCTAGTACCATAGATGTAGAGGAAGACTGCTCCATCTAGTACCATAGATGGAAGCCTGCACCATCTAGTACCATAGATGGAAGACTGCACCATCTAGTACCATAGATGGAAGACTGCACCATCTAGTACCATAGATGGAAGACTGCTCCATCTAGTACCATAGATGGAACACTGCACCAAATAGTACAATAGATGGAAGACTGCTCCATATAGTAACATAGATGGAAGACTGCACCATCTGGTACCATAGATGGAAGACTGGAAACCATAGTGAAGACTGCTCCATCTAGTACCATAGATGGAAGACTGCACCATCTAGTACCATAATGGAAGAACCAGCTCCATTCTAGTACCATAGAGTGGAAGAGAACAGCACCATCTAGTACCATAGATAAAAAGACTGACACCATCTAGTACCCATAGATGGAGAAGACTGCACCATACATAGAACCATAGAGGAAGACTGCACCATCTATACCTAGATGGAAGACTGCACCATCTATACCCATAGATGGAGCACTGCACCAATCTAGGTACCAATAGATGGAAGGACTGCACCATCTAGTACCATAGATGGAAGACTGCCACCATCTAGTACCATAGGATTGGAAGACTGCACCATCCTAGTACCATAGATGGAAAGACGCGCATCTAGTACCGATAGAGGGAAGACTGTTGCGCCATCAAGTACCCATAGGATGTAAGACTGCTCCATCTAGTACCATTGATGGAAGTACTGCACCATCTAGTACCATAGATGAAGACTGCACCATCTAGTACCAGAAGAGGGAAGACTGCACCATCTAGTACCATAGATGGAAACTGCTCCTTCTAGTACCATAGATGGAAGACTGCACCCATCTAGTACCATATAGATGGAAGACTTGCACATCTAGTACCATAGATGGAAGACTGCACCATCATAGTACCATGGATTGGAGAGACTTGCCCCATCTAGTACAAGATGGAAGACTGCTCCATGGTAGTATCATAGATGGACAACTGCACCATCTATAACCATAGGATGGGAAGACTGCACCATCTAGTACCATATATGGAAGACTGCACCATCTAGTACCATAGATGGAAGACTGCTCCATCTAGTACCATAATGGAAGACTGCACCATCTAAACATTAGATGGGGAAGACTGCACCATCTAGTACCAAAGATGGGAAGACTGCACCAGTCTAGTACCATAGAATGGAAGACGGCTCCTTCTAGTACCATAGATGGAAGACTGCTCCATCGAGTACACATTAGATGGAAGACAGCGCAATCTAGTAACATAGATGGAAAGACTGCGCCATCTATACCATAGAGGGGAAGACTGCGCACTAGTTACCATAGATGAAGACTGCACCATCTGTACCATTAGATGGAAGACCTTTGCAACCATCTAGTACCATAGAAGGAAAGAACTGCACCATCTAGTACCATAATGGAAGACTGCACCATCTAGTACCATAGATTGGTAGACTGCACCATCTAGTACCATAGTGGAAGACTGCACCATCTAGTACATAGAATGGCAAGACTGCACCATCCTAGTACCATAGAATGGAAGACTGCTCATCTAGTACCATAATTGGAAGACTGCTCATGTAGTATCATAGATGGAAGACTGCTCCATCAGTACCATAGATGGAAGACTGCACCATCTAGTACCATAGATGGAAGACACTGCTCCAATCTAGTTACCATAGATGGAAAGAGCTGCTCCATCTCGTACCATAATGAGAAGACTGCACCAGCTAGTACCATAGATGGAAGACTGCAACCACTAGTACCATAGATGGAAGACTGCTCCATGTAGTTATCATAGATGAAGAACTGCACCAATCTAGTACCATAGATGGAAGACTGCACCATCTAGTACATAGATGAAACTGCACCATCAAGTACCAATAAGATGGAAGACAGCACCATCTATAATAATGGAAAGACTGCTCCATGTGTATCCTAGATGGAAACATGCACCATCTAGTACCATAGATGGAAGACTGCACCATCTAGTACTCTATAGATGGAGACTTGCTCAATCTAGCTACCATAGATGAAGACAGCTCCATCAAGTACCATAAGATTGAAGAGCTGCACCATCTAGTACAATAGATGGAAGACTGCACAATCTAGTACCATAGATGGAAGACTGCAACCATCTAGTACCATGGAGGGAAGATCTGCTTCCATCAAGTACCATAGATGGAAGACTGCTCCCATCTAGTACCATAGGATGGAAGACTGCTCTCATCTAGTACCATAGAAGGAAAGACTGCCATAAAAACACCATCTAGTACCATAGATGGAAGACTGCTCCAACTAGTACCATAGATGGACAGACTGCTCCAACTAGTAACCAAGATGGAAGACTGCACCATCTAGTACCACATAGATGAAGACTGCAGCCATCTAGTACCATAGATGGAAGACTGCACCTTCTTAGTACCACATAGATGGGAAGACTGCACCAACTTAGTACCATATGAGGGACAGACTGCACGCATCTAAAGTAACCCATAGATGGAATAACTGCATATCCATCTAGTAACCATAGATTGGAAGACTGCACTCATCTATTACCATAGAGGGAAGACCTGACTCCCATCTAGTACCAAAGATGGAAGGACAGCACCAATCTAGTACCAAATAGATGGAAGTACTGCACCATCAAGTAGCTATAGATGGAGAGACTGCGCCATCTAGTACAATAATGGAAGACGCGCCATCTAGTACCATAGATAGGTAAGACAGCACCATCTAGTACCAATAGATGGAAGACTGCACCATCTAGTAACTCTGGAAAGATATAAGACTGCACCATCTGAGTAACAGATAGATGTAAAGACTGCTTCCATCTAGTACCAAAGATGGAAGACTGCAACCATCTATTACCATAGAGTGGAAGACTGCACCATGTAGTACCATAGATGGAAGACTGCAACCATCTAGTACCCATAGATGGAAGACTGCACCATCCTAGTACCCGGGGGGGGGGGGGGGGGGGGGGGGGGGTGGGTGGGGAGAGGGGGGGTGGGGGGGGTGGGGGGGTGGGGGGGGGGGGTGGGGATAGATGGAAGAATGCTCCATGTAGTATCATAGATGGAAGACTGCACCATCTAGTACCCATAGAAGGAAGACTGCAACCATCTAGAATACCATAGATGTGAAGTAACTGCACCATCGAGTACCATAGAGGGATGTCTGCTCCTCTAGTAACATAGATGGAAGACTGCACCAACTAGTACCATAGATGGGAAGACTGCACCATCTAGTACCTATAGATGGAAGACTGCACCATCTAGTGACCATAGATTTGGAAGACCTGCTCCATCTAGTACCATAGATGGAAAGGACTGCTTCCGAACTAGTACCTTAGATCTGGAAGACCTGCGCCATCTAGTACCATAAGAATGTAAACTGCACTAAAATCATCTAGTACATAGAAGGAAAGCTCCATCATACCATAGATGGAAGACTGCTCCATCTATGTACCAATAGATGGAAGACAGCACCATCTAGTACCATATATTCGAAAGACGTGGCATCCATCTAAGTAACAGTAAAATTGGAAGACCGCACCATCTAGGTAACCATAGAGGGTAGACTGCACCATTCTAAAGTATCATAGATGGAAGACTGCACCATCTAGTAAACCAGATAGATGGAAGAACAGCCACCATCAATGTAACATAGATGGAAGTACTTGTCTCCATCTAGTACCATAGATGGAAGAACTGCACCATCTAGCCATCCATGGCACCTTCGAGTAGCCAGGGGGTGGGGGGGGGGGGGGGGGGGGGGTAGGGGGGGGGTGGGGGGGTGGGGGGGGGGGTGGGGGGGGTGGGGGGGGGGGGGTAAGGGAGGGGGGGGGGGGGGGGCGGCGGGGGGGGGGTGCACCATCTAGGGATTACCATATGCTCCCATCTATACCATTAGATAGGAAGACAGCTCCATCTATTACCATAGAAGAGGAAGACTGCTCCATCAAGTACCAGGAGATTGAAGACTGCACCATCTAGTACCCGATAGATGGAAAGACTGCACCATCTAGTACCATAGATGGTAGACTGCTCATCGAGTACCAGAGATGATTCTAAGTAACCATAGAAAGACTGCTCCAAGTACCATAGATGGATGACTGATCCATAGTACCATGATGGAAGAGGATCTGCACCATCTAGTACCATAGATGGAAGACTGTCTGCACCATCTAGTACCATAGATGGAAGACTTGCTCCATGTAGTATCATAGATGGATGACTGCACCATCTAGTACCATTAGACTGGAAGAGCTGCACCATCCTAGTACCTATAGATGGAAACTTGCTCCATCTAGTTACCATAGATGGAATACTGCTCCATCTAGTACCATAGCGATGGAAGGACAGGCACCAATTCTAGACCAATAGATGGAAGATCTGCACCATCTAGTACCATATATGGAAGAAGACTGCACAACTTAGTACCATAGATGGAAGACTGCTCCATATAGTACCCATAGATGGGCAGACTTGCTCCATCTAGTACCATAGATGTAAGACTGCTTCCATCCTAGTCACCATAGATGGAAGACTGCTCCCAAATCTAGTACCATAGATGTGACGACTTGCTCCATCTAGTACCATAGATTGATAGGACTGCTCACATCCTAGGTACCTATAGATGGAAGACTGCACCATCTAGTACCATAGATGGAAGACTGCTCCATCTGAGTTACCAATAGAAGGAAGACTGCTCCATCTAAGTACCAATTATATGGAAGACTGCTCCATCTAGTTACTCATATGAATGGAAGACTGCACCATCTAGTACCAATAGTTGGGAGGACTGCTCCATCTAGTACCAATAGATGGAAGACTGCAACCATCTAGTAGTAACTATAGATGGGAAAGACCTGCACCATCTAGTTACCATAGATGGGATGACTGCACACCATCTAGTTCCATTGGTTTATGGAAGACTGCACCATCTTGTACCAAAGCATGGACAGACTGCTCCATTTAGTACCAAAGGATGGATATAAGACTGCTCCATCTAGTTACCCTAGATGGAAAGAATTGCTCCATCCTACGTACCATAGATGGAAGATGGAAGACTGCACCATCTAGTACTCAATATGATGAAGACTGCACCATCTAAGAACCATAAGATGGAAGACTTGCACCTTGCCTAGTAACCATAGATTGGAAGACTGCACCATCTAGTAACCATAGATGGAAGACATGCACACATCTAGTACAATAGATGGAAGGACTGCACCAGTCCTAGTACCATTAGATGGACAGACTGGCACCATCTTAAGTACCATAGATGGATGACTGCACCATCTGAGTAACCATAGATGGAATGGCCTGCACCATCTAGTACCATAGATGGAAGATTGCACCCAACTAGTACCATAGGATGGAGGACCTGCACCAACTAGTACCAATAGATGGAAGACTGCACCATCTAGTAGTAGATGGAAGACTGCACCATCTGAGTACCATAGGATTGGGAAGACTGCACCATCTCAGTACCATCGATGGAAGACTGCACCATCTATTATCATAAGATGTAAGACTGCCCATCTAGTACCATGATGGATGAACTGCTCCATGTAGTATCCATAAGATGGAAGACACTGCACCAATCTAGTACCATTTAGATGGAAGACTTGCACATCATTCTAGTTATCCCATAGACGGAAGGACTGCATCTCCAATCTAGTTACCATAGGAATGGAAGACTGGCTCCATCTAGTCACCAATAGATGGAAGACTCGCACCATCTAGTACCCAGAGATGAGAAGACTGCACCATCCTAGTACCATAAGATGGAGGGACTGGCACCATCTAGTACCCATAGATGGAAGGGACTGCTTCCAGTCTAGTACCCTTTATAGATGGAAGACTGCTCCCATCTTATGTACCATAGATGGAAGGAACTGCACCATCTAGTTACCATAGATGGAAGACTGCTCCATCTAGTACCATAGATGGAAAGACTGACTCCATCTCCTAGTAACATAGAGTGGGAAGACTTGCACCATCTTTACCATAGAATGGAAGACTGCAACCAATCGTTGTACCATAGATGGGAAGACTGCACCATCTAGTACCATAGATGGAAGACTTGGCACCTCCATCTATTACCATAGATGGAACGACTGCTCCATCTAGTATCCATAGATGGAAGGACTGCTCCAATCTAGTACCATAGATGGAAGACTGCTCATCAGTACCATAAGGGAAGACGCTCCACAGTACCATAGGATGGAAGACGGCACCAATCTAGGACCATAGATGGAAGACTGCTCCATCTATAACATAGAGGGAAGACTTGCTCCATCCAAGTACCATAGATGGAAGACGCACCAGTCTAGTACCATAGATGGAAGAAGACTGCACCATCTAAGTACCATAGATGGAAGACTTGTCAACCATCTAGACCATTAGATGGAAGACTGCAACCAGCTAGTACCATAGAAGGAAGACTGCACCATCTAGTACCCATAGATGGAAGACTGCACATCTAGAACCATAATGGAAGACTGCACCATCCAGTACCATAGATGGCAGACTGCACCATCTAGTCCATAGATGGAGACTGCACAATCTATACATAGATGGAAGACTGCGCCATCCTAAGTAACCATAGATGGAAGACTGCGCATCTAGTACCATAGATGGAAGACTGCGCCATCTAGTACCATAGATGGAAGACTGCACATCAGTACATAGATGGAAGAACTGCACCATCTAGTACCCATAGAATGGAAGACTGCACCATCTAGTACCAAGATGAAGACGTGCACCATCTAGTAACATAGAAGAAGACTGCAACCATCTAGTACCATAGATGGAAGACTGCACCCATCTAGTACCATAGATGGAAGACTGGCACCATCTATAACATAGATGAAGACTGCTCCATCTAGTAGCCATAGATGCGAAAGACTGCTCCATGTATGTACAGAGATGGAAGACTTCACCATCTAGTACCTTAGATGGAAGACTGCACCATCTAGATACCATAGATGGAAACTGCCTCCATCTAGTACCATAGATGGAAGACTGCTCCCATCTAGGTACCATAGATGGAAGACTGCACCATCTAGTACCATAGTGAAGACTGCACCATCTAGTACCATAGATGGAAGACTGCACCATCTAGTACCCGGGGGGGGGGGGGGGGGGGGGGGGGGGGGGGGGGGGGGGGGGGGGGGCATAGATGGAAGACTGCTCCATCTACCGGACCGAAAGAATTGTAGACTGCTCCCCCATCTATACCATAGATGGAAGACTGCTCCATCTATATCCATGAGGGAAATGTGCAGCACCATCTAGTACCAGAGATGGAAACGCTCCATCAAGTAACATAATGGAAGACTCTGCCATCAGTACCATAGATGAAGACTGCAACCATCTAATACCAATAGATGGAAGACTGCACCATCTAGTACCATAGATGGGAAGACTGCACCATCTAGTACATAGATGGAAGACTGCACCATCTAGTACCATAGATGGAAGACTGCACCATCTAGTACCCATAGATGGAAAGACTGCACCATCTAGTAAACAAAGATGGAAGACTGCAGCCAACTAGTACCATAATGGAAGACTGCACCATCTAGTCCATAGATGAAGACTGCACCATCTAGTACCATAGATGGAAACTGCAGCCATCTAGTACCATAGAATGGAAGACTGCGCCATCTAGTACCATAGATGGAAACTGCGCCATCTAGTACCATAGATGGAAGACTGCACCACTAGTACCATAGATGGAAGACTGCACCATCAAGTACCCTAGATGGAAGACTGCAACTCAAACACATCAGCAAGTACCATAGATGGAAGACTGCACCATCTAGTACCATAGATGGAAGACTGCCCCATCTAGTACCATAGATGGAAGACTGCATCAACCATCTAGTACCATAGATGGAAGACTGCACCATCTAGGGTACCATAGATGGAAGACTGCTCCAACTAGTACCATAGATGGAAGAACTGCTCCAAGTAGTAACATACCGATGGTAGACGGCACCATCTAGTACCATAGATGGAAGACTGCACCATCGAGTACCATCGAATGGGAAACTGCTCCATCTATACCATAGATGGAAGACTGCTCCATCTAGTACCATAATGGAAGACTGCACCATCTAGCTACCATAGTTGAAGACTGCACCATCTAGTACCATAGATGGAAGACTGCAACCATCTAGTACCATAGATGGAAGAATGCTCCATCTAGTACCATAGATGGAAGACTGCTCCATCTAGTACCATAGATGGAAAACTGGCTCTCCCATCTAGTACCATAGATGGAAGACTTGCACCCATCTAGTACCATAGATGGAAGACTGCTCATCTAGACCATAGATGGAAGATCGGCTCCCATCTAGTTACCATAGATGAAGACTGCCACCATCTAGTTACATAGATGGAAGACTGCACCAACAGTACCATAGAATGGGAAGACGCAACATCTATACCATAGATGGAAGACTCACCATCTAGTACATAGATGGAAGACTGCAACATGCTAGTACCCATAGATGTAAGACTGGCAACATCTAGTACCCTAATTGAAGACTGCACCATCCTAGTATCATAGATGGAAGACTGCACCATCTAGTACCATAGATGGAAGACTGGCACCATCTTGTACCGATAGATGGAAGACTGCGCCATCTAGTACCATAAGGAAGACTGCGTGCGCCATCTAGTACATAATGGAAGACTGCGCCATCTAGTACCAAGAATGGAAGACTGCACCATCTATACCATAGATGAATACTGCACCATCTATACCATAGATGGAAGAGACTGCACCATCTAGTACCATAGATGAAAGACTGCACCAACTATACCATGATGGGGAAAGACTGCACCATCTAGTACCTAGTACCATAAATGGAAGACTGCACCTCAAGTACCATAGTGGAGACTGACCAACTAGTACCAAATAGATGGAAGACTGCAACCATCTGTACATGATGGAAGGTTGCATATTCCATAGAACCATAACTTAGATGGATAGACTGCTGCACCAGCTAGTACAATAGATGGAAGACTGCTCCATATAGTTCCATAGAATGGAAGACTGCACCATCTATGTTCACAATAGATGGAAGGACGGCACCAATCTAGTACCCATAGATGGTAAGGGGACTGCAACTAGTAACATAGATGGAAGACTTTTCCATTGTACCATAGATGGGAAGACTGCACCATCTAGTACCATAGATGGAAGACTTGCACCATCTATACCATAGATGGAAAGACTGCACCATCTTAGTACCATAGATGGAAGACTTGAATCTATGCACCACCATCTAGTCCATAGTAAGACTGCATCTAGATGGAAGACTGCACCATCTAGTACCCATAGATGGAAGACTGCACCATACTAGTACCATAGATGGAAGACTGCACCATCTAGTACCATAGATGGGAAGACTGCTCCATCTAGTACCATAGAAGAGAACTGCCCAAGACTTCGATTGGAAGGACACCATCTAGTACCATAGATGGAAGACTGCCACCATCTATAACCCAATAGATGGAAAGACTTGCACCATCTAGTACCATAGAATGGAAGACTGCTCACCATCTAGTATGACCATAGATGAAAACTGCACCATCTAGTACCATAGAGGAATACTGCACCATCTAGTACCATAGATGCGAAGGACTGCCAACCATCTAAGTACCATAGTTGGAAGACTGCTCAATCTAGTACCATAGATTGGAAGACTGCTCCATGTAGTATCAATAGATGGAAGACTGCATCATCTATGGTACAATAGATGGAAGACTGCAACCAATCATAGTACCATTGATGGAAAGAGGCCCACTGCACCATCTAGTAACCCATTTGATGGAAAGACTGTCACCATTTCCCCTAGTAAACCATAGATGGAAGACTGCTCCATCTTAGTACCAATAGATGGAAGACTGCTCCTATCTAGTACCATAGATAGGGAAGAATGCACCATCTAAGTACCATAGATGGAAGACTGCACCATCGTAGTACCATAGATGGAAGGAACTGCTCCTTCTAGTATCATAGAATGGAAGAACCTGCTCCATCTAGTACCATAGATGGAAGACTGCACCATCTAGTACCATTAGATGGAAAGACTGCACCATCTAGTACCCCATAGATGAGAAGACTATCTAAGCCATCTGCTCACATCTAGTACCAAGTAGATGGAAGACTGCTACCATCTAGTACCATAGATGGAAGACTGCACCATCTAGTACCATAGATGGAAGACTGCACCATCTAGTACCATAGATGAAGACTGCACTATCTAGTACCCTATAGATGGAAGACTGCTCCATCTAGTACCATAGATGGAAGACTGCTCCATGTAGTATACATAGATGGAAGACTGCTACCATCTAGTACCCATAGATATGGAAGTGGACTGCACCATCAAGTACCATAGATGGAAGACTGCTCCATCTAGTACCAATAGATGGAAGACTGCTCCATCTAAGTACCATAGAATGTGAAGACTGCACCATCTAGTTACCATAGGATGGAAAAGACTGCACATCTTAGTACCATAGATGGAACGACTGCAACCCATCTCAGGAACTCCATAGATAGATGTGAAGACTGCTCCATCTAGTACCAATAGATGGAAGACTGCCTGGCACATCTAGTACCATAGATGGAAAGACACCTGCACCATCTTAGTACCCATAGATGGAAGACTGCACCATCTAGTACCATAGATGGAGAGACTGCACCATCGCAGTAACCATAGATGGAAGAACTTGCAACCATCCTAGTAAACCAATAGGATGGAAGACTGCACCATCTAGTACCATAGATGGAAGACTGCACCATCTAGTACCATAGAAATGGAAGACTGCACCATCTAGACATACCATAGATGGAAGACTGCCACCATCTAGTACCATAGATGGAAGACTGCACCATCTAGTACCATAGATGGAAGACTGCACCATCTAGTACCATAGATGAAGACAATGCTCCATCTAGTACCATAGATGGAATATGACTGCTCCATCTAATAGTAACCATATGTACCAATAGATGGAAGACTGCACCATCTAGTACCATAGATGGAAACTGCACACATCTGTACCATCTGGTTGATGTGAAAATAGAAGAATGCACCATCTAAGTACCATAGATGGAAGACTGCTCCATCTAGTTACCATAGATGGAAGACTGCTCCATCTAGTACCATAGGATGGAAGGACTGCCAACACTGTTAAAGTACCATAGATGGAAAGTACTGCACATCTAGTACCATAGATGGAAAGGACTGCACCCATATCTAGTACCATAGATGGAAAGACTGCTCCATCTAGTAACCCATAGATGGAAGCGCATGCTGCCATCTAGTACCTTAGATGTGAAGACTGCTCCATCTAGTACATAACCATAGATGGATAAGAATGCACCATCTAGTACACATAGATGGAAGGACTGCACCATCTTTGTTTTTATACCATTAGATGGAATGATAGACTGTAACCTCGCTTAAGTACCATAGATGGAAGACTGCTCCATCTAGTACCATAGATGGAAGAACTGCAACCATCTAGTACATAGATGGAAGATTGCTCCTCTAAGTACCATAGATGGAAGACTACTCCATCTAGTTTACCATAGATGGAAGACTGCATGCCAATCTAAGTACCATAGATGGAAGACTGCACCATCTAGGTTACCATAGATGGAAGACTGCAAGCATCTAGTACCATAGATGGAAGACTTCCTCCATCTAGTATCCATAGATGGAAGTACTGCACCATCAAGTACTATAGAATTAAGAACGCTCCAACTATAACATAGAAGGAAAGACTGCCACACATATAGTACCATATGATGGAAAGACTGCACCCATCTAGTCCACATAGATGCGAAGACGTGCACCCATCTAGTACCATGATGTGAAGACCTGCACCATCTAGTTTACCATAGATGGAAGACAGCACACTATAAGTACATAAGATGGAAGAACTAGCACCATCTAGATAACCATAGATGGAAAAGGGACTGCACCCATCTAGTACCATAGATGGAAGACCTGCACCATCTAGTACCATAGATGGAAGACTGCACCATCTAGTACCATAGATGGAAGACTGCAACCCATCTAGTACCATAGATGGAAGACTGCACCATCTAGTCTCGTACCATAGATGGAAGACTGCTCCATCTAGTAGTACCATAGATGGAAGACTGCACCATCTAGTACCATAGATGGAAGACTGCTCACCTCTAGTACCATAGATGGAAGACTGCACCATCTAGTACCATAGATGGAAGACTGCAACCATTCTAGTACCAATAGATGGAGACTGCACCATCTAGTACCAATAGATGGAAGACTGCACCATCTAGTACCATAGATGGAAGACAGTGCACCATCTAGTACCATAGATGGAAGACTGCACCATCTAGTACCATAGATGGAAGACTGCACCATCTAGTACCATAGATGGAAGACTGCACCATCTAGTACCATAGATGGAAGAACTGCACCATCTAGTACCATAGATGGAAGACTGCACCATCTAGTACCATAGATGGAAGAACTGCACCATCTAGTACCATAGATGGAAGACTGCACCATCTAGTACCATAGATGGAAGACTGCACCATCCTATCATAGATGGAGTACTGCATAGATGGAAGACTGGGAAGGAATCACCATCAGTACCAATAGATGGAAGACTGCACCATCTAGTACCATAGATGGAAGACTGCACCATCTAGTACCATAGATGGAAGACTGCACCATCTAGTACCATAGATGGAAGACTGCACCATCTAGTACCATAGATGGAAGACTGCACCATCTAGTACCATAGATGGAAGACTGCACCATCTAGTACCATAGATGGAAGACTGCACCATCTAGTACCATAGATGGAAGACTGCACCATCTAGTACCATAGATGGAAGACTGCACCATCTAGTACCATAGATGGAAGACTGCACCATCTAGTACCATAGATGGAAGACTGCACCATCTAGTACCATAGATGGAAGACTGCTCCATCTAGTACCATAGATGGAAGTAAACCATCTAGTAGAATGGAAGACTGCACCATCTAGTACCATAGATGGAAGACTGCAACATCTAGTAACATAGATGGAAGACTGCACCATCTAGTACCATAGATGGAAGACTGCACCATCTAGTACCATAGATGGAAGACTGCACCATCTAGTACCATAGATAGATGCACCATCTAGTACCATAGATGGAAGACTGCACCATCTAGTACCATAGATATAAGACTGCTCCATCTAGTACCATAGATGGAAGACTGCTCCATCTAGTACCATAGATGGAAGACTGCACCATCTAGTACCATAGATGGAAGACTGCACCATCTAGTACCATAGTACCACCATCTAGTACCATAGATGGAAGACTGCACCCTCTAGTACCATAGATGGAAGACTGCACCATCTAGTACCATAGATGGAAGACTGCACCATCTAGTACCATAGATGGAAGACTGCACCATCTAGTACCAGA
>JAMPIV010021247.1:0-194786 GCA_024509875.1 Oreohelix idahoensis | reverse complement strand
TCCTTACAGTCTCTAGTTCCTTCAATATCAAATTAGTAGGCGAGGGTTCTCTTGGTCGGTCTATTCCTTCTTTTCTTGGAAATCCCTTTCCTTCTCTCTTTCTGCTCTCTCCTTTTCCTTTTCTTCGGCTTCCGTTCTGGCTTTGTCAGCTTCTTTCTCTACTTTTGCTTTTTTGTGCTCTCTCTGTTCAACTTTCTCTCCTTACGGAGAACGGCTTTCTCTGCCCGTTCTTTGCCTTCTTTCTGTTCTCTCACCGAATTCCGAACAAAGTCAGAAAGTTCTCGGGCGGCAAAACCTAAATCTTTACCTAAATTCACGTAAAAGGTGTGTAGTTTTTGGGACTCGGCCATTCTGTGCCAGAAGGCGGTTTATGGGCTACACGAAAATTGCAATTGCTACTTAACTAATATAAATTTAACCTCATTTAGGTCAAAATACAAACTGATTAAAACTGTCAAATCAACCACAACAATAAAATTAAGCCTCAGCAAAATGAATTTTTTCCACCTTTAAATTATTTTAGAGAACATTTTTGGTTTTATCAACTATTGACGTGTTGTCTTAAAATTTTTCACCTTATTATTAATTTATTTATTAATTTATGGCACACGTATGATCAGATCTATCCAAAATATAACTGACAATACTTTTCCAGTAAATCTGAAATTTCGTTCAATGTGTTCTATGGTAATTAACCTTCAGGTCCTATAATCCAGGACGAGGTATGCATGTTTTCACGGGTTGACTTCCCTTGCTTTGCAGTAGTTGTCCAACAGTGGCGAAAACCCAGAGTATCTAATGTGGGTCTTCAAAGGTATCTACATTCGCACAAGATTACTCTTGGCAGAGTTGTAGATAGAAGGATACTGATGCTTCTACCTCGAGGGAGTTTTCAAAAGATATTTTTGAAGTCAAGAACAATGCTGAATGAGTCTGAGCACGATAATTTTTTAACTGACCCGCCGTCTTTTGTGATGATGTATATTGTAAGATTTAGCTCGTTCAAGACATGCAGCAGATTTAATTCAGCGAAATTTCTCTGATTATTTATTGGCTCTATAGGTGAAAATACATTCTGTTGTTCCGTCAAGTCTTTTAGTGATGATGGCGCTTCTCAGGGTACTTTAAGAGATAACGACTCCTAAGGTCAAGGTAGGTATCTTCACATCTTGTCCAATGTAAGTGGTTAGTGTCGAACCTCAGCTCTTGAATCACAAACTAGTAGCGTAGATCGTATAAAAAACTAGTCTCGTACCATGAACTTTATTGGAAATAAAAAGGAACAAATGCCTCGGCTAAGTATATTGTGGTCGGAAGATTAAATACGCGCCTTTCTCGCTGTCCGTCCACCAGTATTTGTCTCTCAAAGATTTTATTCTCCTTTAGCATATACGGGGAGTGTGGCCTGGATGAATATAATAAATTTACATATATCTCTCAAAATGGTAATGCACACTATGCACAGGTGATGTAATCATCACTCACTCACAGCTCCATTCGGATTTTTTGGTTATCTCTGCTTTTAGTTCTCTGTACGAGCGAGTATGAAGCAATCACCAGTTCTTGCCATAGTGGTTTATGATTATACTATTGTCATATGCTGAGGTTGCCAGCCTCGTATGACTTGTACAACCACTAGCAAGTACAAACATGTCAAATTCAAATTGTAAAATATTGGTTACAACTCCCTCTAAAAATGTTGGGATCTGCAATCTCTTAGCACAGCTGAATGGACACAACAACTAAGATTAGATGCATCAAACACTTGGTCTCGGGTAATGATAGAATCCCTCATATGACGGGTGCTCCATGTCTTAGTTTTACAGTCTTCGTTGTTTAAAAGTCGGGTTTTCTTCTAAAGACTTTAAGATACCTCTACACCTCTGTGGTGGATTTGGTGTTATAGATGTATTTATTTAATATTATTTGTCTACCAAGTGAGGTCAGCTGTGTAGGCCCCTGAGTTTATTAGTTGATGGTTAAGTATTTTTAGGGAACCTATCTGTTACCATCCTATGATCTCACTTGGCGCTATATTTTTTACTTATTAGTAATGTGACTACGTCTAGGTGTCTAGGGTAATGGTGGTATAATGCAGTGTAAGTCAAATCAATACAAATACACTTTAATTCTAACACATAAATAGGACTGGGTCAATACAACAACCACAAACAGACTAACACTCTAGGATATATCTTATAGAAGTCTTTGGCTGAATATTAAGTAATAGGATATATTACAATTTTATTTGCCCTGATTCAGAATTTTCTGAGTCAGGACCAACAACAAAATGAAATCTATGGTTTTATTTACAAAAAATTAAACACCACAATGGATCTTCTGTCCATATAAAGATATATTACAATCTAATTATATTTAGGTATTTCTATAGACTAAGTTAACACTGGTAATTAATGGTGGGTTGGGGTGTTCTCATCATCCCCCTCTTTTCTTTATCTCTTGTGGAATGTTTATTCATAGTTAAATATTTATTTATTAATTTTGTATATATGTGGATGAACGTCTTAGTGCCGACACACTGGCACTTATCTTTCTGTTGGTAGTAGTTACGATGCTGATAATCTCCTTTATTTTATAGGTTGATTCGTGGTAGACAGCGTGTACCAGCAAAAATTTCAATCGAATGACCAATCTGACACAGTTCCTGATGTAGTGTGGTAGACAGCGTGTACCAGGAAAAATTTTAATTTCTCTCAAGAAGATAAATACACCATGGTTCTGGCACTAGCTTAGTACCAGAACAAAAACCCTGAAACAAGGTTATGATTCTGTATAACACATCTACAATATCATTCCACAAGTAATACATGATATATTTCAATAAAAAGAAAAGGGTCAGATCCCTCTGACCAACCCATTTCAACCATTTTTATCTGAGATAACAACTCATACCAGTGCTCCTATTCTTCTCCCTAATGACTACAACGCCTCTGACACTTCAACAATGATTCTCTCCCATAGAATAATGTGGGTTAGCCTTCCCACTGGTAACTGTGGAAATCATTTTTAGTTATACAACTCATGTCAGTTTTATTGCGTTTGAGCAACACCACAGGCCCTGCATAAGTCTGCTAGGGGACCTATGTACTTAGTCGTAAAACCTTCCCTATAAAGCAGTATCTCATACACCAAATTTTTGTAATAACAAGATTAATAAATTCGTTCTTACCACAATTCAATGGAAATATCATAAACATACGTTGACTGGCATTAGTATTAATATATATATTTAAGTTCAGCTTTGCCCTCGTCCAGACTGCCAAGGTTTTATTTCACTCTTAGCACTGCTGTTCTCAACGCAGCTTGCATACTAATAATTTTGTATCAAATGGCGACAAGCCTTGGAAGCTTTTTGCCAATATCACTAGACTGGCCCAAATCACAGCGAGGGTCTAGCTATTCAATTCAAATTTGAAAAAAAAAAAAAACTCCAAACATACTAGGAGTGAGTCTGCAAAATATATTTAGCTTTTTGGACAACCAATACCCTCCTTTCTATACTCCTATACTAACCAATCGGATTTGAATCACTCTAATGCCTCTTTTTAAACTTGCGTCCCCAAATAACGTTATGGATAGAATGAGCAAAAACATGCAGTCCGTCCGTCTTACCGTTCGTAGATATATAGTATTATTTCAATATCTTGGTTAATAATTGGGCTACTATGTATATTAAAACATATTATTGCTCAGGGGACTCTAAGCTATCCATATATATGATTTTTATGGCCATATTCATTGTCGTTTGGATTTTCAGATTTGTCACTGTTAGTCGTCAATTATATACTTTTCCATAAGTCAGCCATCTTCCCCCCCCCCCCTTTTCCCCTCTCTATCATTTTTATTCAAAATAAAACAACTTGTTTGGGTTACGTCAGAAATACACTACTAGGCAGGAATTGAGAGCTGTCTGTGTGTTTATACATTCTGGCGTGTCCAACCGCGTGGATATATGCATGGAACTGCGTGTCAAGCGAAGAGGGGTTTTGCAAGGCGGCTTTAATATTTGCGTTAATTCTTGCTGCAGTTTCGTTCTACACTTCTGGAAAATGTCCGGATTGCTACTATTAGTGGCGTTAAAGTTAAAATCTTACGTTAATTCAGAACGGCAGTTTGGTGTCGCAGTTCTGGCACAATGTTAATTGTAAGTCTCAAGGACAAAACTAGGAAAGCGTGTAAGATTTGACGGCGAGATCATTTTCTAAGAATTACCACTGCACAAAATTCAGCGCTCTACTGGCGTAGAAGATGACGATAGGCAAACACACACAGGCGAGTTTATTTATTATCATAGGAGTAAAATCTTACTGAATTTAGCGATTATTTCACAGATTTCGCTACAACCTCCCGGTAGAAGGGGAACGACTAAGTAAGTAAAACTTTAAGATGCCCAAAATATTCGGTCTTGTCCTTTTAATTTGGAATTCTGTCCGATTCTAGTCTGGCTCCTGAGAGTTGCTACTTTGATGTATTGAAATGCAATGTATTTCAGCTTCAAATTATGTTAAGTTATATTATCAATTCTCGCTCCAGGCTTTCTGACAACCTTCCAATCGAAACGATTGTTTATTTCCTGCCCTCAATTGGTCCAGTCCCAGTGCGAGACAAGATGAGTCGGGGTGTTAATCATTATTATCCCCCCCCCCCCCGTGTTTTAAAATATCATTTTACAATTTAAACACATGAACTATATTTAAAATATAGCATGATTACTTCAGTCTATGGTAATGAAAACAGGGTTGAACTTGAAGAAGCACCAATACAAGATGTAGAATCGTACACATATCTTGGCTTCAATATAGACAAAGTTGGAGGGACAGACAGTGATATCAAAATAAGAATACAAAAAGCAAGAGGAGCTTTCAATGCATTGGGAAATATATGGAGATCAAGAGAAATCGGATCCAACACGAAAATAAGAATCTTCAACTCAAATGTGAAGTCAGTCCTATTGTATGGCTCTGAGATATGGAGAACAACAAAGACAGCAACCAAAAAGCTACAGACTTTCATTTTTTTTTTCTTTAACCAGCGGCACTTGGGCTTTCAGCCCTTCGGCCCAATGACATGTCATTGCAAGGCTGGGGAACCTGAGGACTTTCCTTCCAATCCGGTCAGGAGCTTTGCTCCTTCCCATCCACAGAGGGTTTATCTCAGGAGCCGTTCAGATTATTCAGTCAAAATCCCGGTCGTTGACACTCCTTCAAGCGCCGACGCCCGGGCTTGAACCTTGAAAACCTGGTCGCCAGTACAACGTTGTAACCATTACACCAGCGCGGCTCCCGAACACAGACTTTCATAAATGGGTGCTTGCGTAGAATAGAGGGATTAAAATGGTATGACAAGGTTACCAACATGGAATTGATGATAATAACTAGACAAGTGCCAGTGGAACAAGAGATGAGAAGAAGGCGATGGATAGGACACACACTGAGGAAACCTGTTGATAGCATTACAAGGCAGTCCTTGTTCTGGAACCCCCAGGGCAAGAGAGGCAGAGGTAGACCAAGAAGCACATGGAGAAGAGAGCTGGAAACAGAGGAGAAAATGATAAGGAGAACGTGGAAAGAACTTGAGATGATGGCACGTGACAGGAGGACTTGGCATGTGTTTGTTGAAGGCCTATGCTCCTTTGGGAGTGGAGGGTTATGAGAGACTTCAGTCTATATTATACAGACTGACGAACAGATCCTGTGATCTCATCTCAATAATTTCCTTGCTCAAAATGTCTCCTCAGACATGTTTATCCGTAATAATTACACATAAACTGTTTCGTGGGATGCGATTAAGTAATTATCACTCCTACTCAAATTCCCTCACCAGACTAACAATCACTGACATATCGCGGACTATAGACGTTTTTCGCACACAGACAATCTGACTTCCTTCGTCCTTTCCGTCAAAGTGTCAGCGAATACAGGTGGTCACCCGTCTTACTTCGTCTTGGGCGGAACTGAGTTACCTAAAACAATCAATTTCTTTCACGCACTTCGTTCTTTCCCGTCTGGTTTCGCTCACCCGGCGATAGCAATTAATCTGCCGGCCGGGGTCAGTTAGCCGTGAAATGCTGTTCACAGAGGTCAACACATCTGAGGCGCAGCGATGTAATAGATCTATGTGCGTAAAATGACGAAATAAGTGGATAGTGTAGGACAGAAAGAAAGTCGTAAAAGTACACAATCCAAATGTCGTTAAATACATCTTCTGTCCTTTATGAATCTTGCTTGTGTTTTTCTCAGTTAATGGTCTACTGTCAGTGAAATTTTCTGGAAAATTATCCTGCCTAATATTTTACTGGGAACTGAGAGGAGAGTAATTCCTCTCCAGTTGTTGCAGTCTGCAAGGTCAACCTTATTGGGCAATTTGACAATTATTCCTTTAGGCCACTCTGTTGGTGTTGTCTCTGTTTTCCAGACTTGCGCAAATAGTGGTTCTAAATGTTCTGCTGCTAGTTTAGGATCTGCCTTGAATAACTCAGTATTGTCGTAACCAGAAGCTTTTCCATTCTCTAAACCTTTAATAGCTGTGATGATTTCTTCTCTTCGTGGAATATCTGTATTTACGCCTAGATCATTTTCAGCCTCAGTAACATTCAGCTGCGTCTCTGGTGGTTTCTTATTCAGTGTTTCTCTGAAGTGCTCTGCCCATCTTGTTTCCTGCCAATGTGCTGTGGTGATGAGATTTACTTACTTGTCTCTTACTAACGTAATAGTGTTTTCACTTTGGTTTCCGTTGGTAGTTTTAGTTATTTTATATACTGTGCTTTGTTCATGACTTAGTGCTGCTCGTTCTGTCTGTCTTGCAAGATCGTCCAAAAATTTCCTTTTCTTGGCTCGGGTTTGACGTTTTACTTACTTGTCCAGCTGACTTAACTGTTCGCTATATATTTCCCTTAACTTGGGAGACTTTGCTTCTGTTTTCGTTCTTTTCATTTCTTTTCTCTTCGCTATGGTGTTTAACGTTTCTGGTGTTATCCAATCTTGTCTCTTTCTTTCCTGGAATCCCAAGCATGAAGCGCTGCTTCCCTTATATATAGCTGAAATGGTGTTGAAATGGTCAACATCATCAGCTGCTGTCTTTTCCTGGCTATTGGCAATTTAAAATCGTCTCTTTACATCAACCACACACGCTTTTCTGGTAAGGCGGTCCTTGATCTTGATGATTGATAAGGGCGTTTTGTTGTGATGTTACTGCTTTCATAAGGTCATACTGGACACGTAGATGAATGGTCAACTCGTTCCGACACAGTGCTGACATCGAGTGAGAATGTAGATGTAAAGGACGCGAATGTGTGTACAGTTCTGTGGAGTTGACAAGTCACTCACTCAATCATAAGCAGTAGTCAATAAAGGGTAGACTGCTGATGACGTTTCATACATTTAATAATGGACGTACACTTCGACATCACGATTACAGTCACTTGAACAGGTTGGCAAAAAATCATCGTATACTTGAAAAATGGGTGACAATACCAGATGTGCATTTATGTGGCATGTAAATATAATGGAACGATAGTAGGCAAGCACTCAATATTCTGGTTGTCTATCGTCTCATGCTTCAACTGACTAATCGCGTCAGTTAAGGTGGATACATAATCATCAACAATGGTTCCCTGACAGAACCTTCTCCTGGCTTAGTTTCTCAAGCCGTAAATTCATCAACTGTTTATAGCAACAATGTTAAACCACAGTAGTGGGTTTTCATAATATATAGATCTCTGTACCATCATCAGATAATAAGACCTTTTCTGTTCTCCGACAATGATCCGCTTACAATGGCGGGAATCCAAAAATGGCTCTCCTCCGTGAGCTTCGCTCACCCAGGATGAAAAATTATGAAGCAGAATTAATTCGTAATTCGTACATAAATGTCCTCATTTGGCTTCTATACTTTCTGCTATCAATAAGGCTGGTTACTGGAGTAATCTAGTGCTGCTAGATAACACGTCATCTTCATCTGCAGTCAACAATCCTAGATGTACGATAATACGTCTCTCATCTAGGCTTAGCAAAAAAGTTCAGCAAAAAAGGTTGTGGTTTTACCTGGCTTTAGGAAAACACACACAAGCGAATAACGCACGCCATTCCTTGGCGTTAATAATCAACATTAGGAGAATCTCTGATACTACAGTCATACAGAGAAACAATCTCCTTCCTAGAATAAATCACAGAGATCAATCTTCAGACATTCTAGTCGACCAGCCCATAGTAGCGACGACATGACAGCAGCTTCTCTGTCCACACACAAAATAGTCCGACATAGAAATACAAAGATACAAAGATATAAGACCGAATCACCTTAAATAGTCAAGGAATAAATATAAATTCGGGCCATAAACATTTTAAGCAAGACCAATCTGTTTCTGGCCATACCAGACAAAAAATGACGTAAATCTAGTATTCATACGCCAGATTGAGACACAAGAACAGATAACCCATAGAACCGAATACAACATCGACCAATCAGGGTTCTGTCCCTCAGACTGAGAATCATTGATTCTCAAATAAATACTTTTCATCAGACAAATAGTTATACTTTACATTTGTATGCCTACCAACAGTAATCTGTGCGCAACAGACTACCACACCCCCCGGGAAAAAAAATGAAAATCATTTTTTTTTCCATCTGAGAGCAACATACAATAGGCTCACGACGCACGAATAATGCGCAAATGAGAAATATCGGCGATTAATAACGCCAAATTTAGGCAAAGCCGAAGTATAGCTCGACCGGTGAGAATATATCTCAACATCTCAGAGAAAGTATTTCTCTAAGTATAAATATTTCCAGGGAGGTGTCACCAACGCATACTACAATACTGGCAATGACACAATGCATACAATAATTTCAATTACAATTTCATATTAAGTACCTAAGTTCATGATTGACAAAAGAAAAATCATCAAAAAGAGTAGCAGTGAATATACATTAGTGAACCGCTAAGTGTTTATACAATCACTATATCATATATTACAAATGTGTACATATTTTGATACAGAAAAAGAACTGTTGTAACGTTAGACACATTAAGAAGTCCAAGATTTAACAGTTAGGTGGAATCATGTGAGATCTACCATCACAACGAGATCTATCAAAATTCTTATCTCTGTTGAGCCCATTGCTATTATTTGAACTCCAGTTAACATAGTTATAATTGTTATTTCTCTTCTGAGCAAAATATCTATTTGATGGTTTTTGTTGTCCTGGAGAACAATCATTACAATTTTGATAACTTTTATGAAAGTTCTTATAGTCACTAGGACCATAATGTTGAGGACAATTAACTTGCCTCCAGTTCTTTGAAGAAGAACTATTATCATATGGACGCGTTTGGTAATGTCCACAATCACGATTATCTCTCTTAGCAAAATTGCTTTTATTTTTTCCTGTGTCACTGTGCTTAACAGGTACATCGTACTGTCTGAGCTGAGTACGATGGGTACTAACAGTTTTGTTTTCTTTTACCAACTTATCAGGAATCTGAAAATTCGATGCACGGTTTCTTATCATGACACTTATCAAAGTCCTCACCGTGATCTAAACTTGATTTACCTTTGTTGGCCTGACGCCAACTCCCATTAGAGGCAGTATCGTTAATTCGTGGAAAACCATATTTTCCATGAAAAGATTTGCTTGCATATTGCTTAGTGTAACTATGAGCATTGAGTGTCTGTCGCTGGCTCTTTGCATTTGTAACATGTTGACCCTCATGTTTATGTTTAAGTCTATCCACCTTAGTAGTAGATAACATGTTATTGTACAAAACAATATCTAATAAACTGTCAACTCTCTTACGAAGTTTTGTAACTTCCACCTCTGCCATAGCTTTCTCTCTAGTAACAGCTTTGTATATTCTTTCGTTGTTTTTAATTTTTCTGTCATAATCCAACCTTATGTCTTGTAACTGAGAAATAAGAGTCTTCTCTTTAGCCATACTATCTTTAAGATCTTTTCTCAACTTTGTCATCTGAGATGTAGCTTCTAAAACCTTAGCCTTTTCTTGAACAAGTTCAAGTTTGAGTGCTTCTATAGCACTATGATGAGTAGTCATAGGTTTATCCAATTTCTCATCCTTTACCTTATTCGCTCTCAACTGTGTCAACTCCAGTTGTAGTATCTGAATCTCAATATCTTTCTTATTCTTAAACACCTTAATCTCCTCCAGAGATTCCATCTTCCTCCTTATTGCAATATCTCGCACAAGATTCACATCACTTCTTAACTCAAGAATTGTTTCTTCATAAGACTTCTTGTCTTGACTGGCCTGAGCTTTTAATTTCTCATAGTCCAGTTTGACTTGGTTTAGCTCATTATTAAGAGACTGTTCTTTACAAAGATGATTGTTCTTCATTGAGCTCACTTCATTTATCTGGCTATCCAATAATTGTTTTAATGAGGTTATCTCATCCTCTAATTCTTTCTTCTGACTAAGAGAAGAGTCATTGACTTTCTTATTTTCTTCTATCAACATCATCATTTTATCCTTTAATATTGTATTTTCAGAATTCATTGCTGATAACTTATCAGTAAGAGCTTTCTTATCACTTTGAAGCTCATTTATCTTTTTCTTTAATGCATCCAACTCCAAAGCTAAGAGTCTCCCCTCGCTTTCCATATCTAGTTTTTTCATTCTCTCCTCATGTTCTCTTTGCTGCTTTTCAGCTTCTTTGTCTAATTCGCCCATCACAAATTCTTCTAATTTATGTCCAGTCATCCCAAGGGCTATCCCTTGCTCAATAACGTAATCTAAAGTCGACATAATGTCTAACAATATGTGACTAGTTACCTGAAAAAGTCAGTGAAAGCAAGTTTTAATAAACTTGAATAATTAGCTCACTTTATCCCAATCTCTGTGGGAGACAAGCCTTTAATAAGGTCTTGTATACTCACTTGTATAATAATAATAATAATAATAATAATAGTAATAAACTACCAGTTTATTCTATACCACAAGTGCACTACATATAGTGTATGATCAAATATACCTTATAGCATATGTCAACCAACAACATAAACAAAGGACAATTATAAAAGACAACATGGAAACATTCGCAGAAATCAAATAAAACAAATAGGGAAACCAAAGAAAATAATCACAGAACCTGTGATGACAAACGCGAGGAAATAAACAACACAAATGACGTCACAGTGTATAAATATAAAGTTGTATAGAACTAAATGACAGGAAAGATGAGACCTACAAATACAAACAAATCAAAACAAAACTAAAGAAAAGAAATAATATTACCAAAACAACGAAGAAAAAACAACACGTCGTCACAGCTAACAAAAATAGCAACAAATTGTCGCTAGCAAATTTTCAATTAAGAAAATTCGCGCCTATAGAACACTAATATAAGCCCTCTATGACGTGGGAAATCTTATATCAGTCACCTTACCCAACCGCCCACAGACATATACACAACACTAATATGCAACATGTAAACACTTAAACATATATATATATATATATATATATATATATATATATATATATATATATATATATATATATATGTATATATATATATATATATATATATTTCATATAATGTAATGGAATGTGTTGCATAGAAGGCTCAGATGTTGTTCTAAAACAATAGTACTGCCACTTTAATACATTAATACTTCTGGCCTAAACTATTACAATGTTCAATATAGAGTAGAACACCAGAAGATCCACCGTTGAAATATAAGCACTTCTCGCTAACACAGTTAATACCCTGATGTGCAATGATGTCTGTTCTAACACAAATGTCAACAAGCGCTGACCTAGTTACTGCCTCTGCTTGACAGGTCAGGTCACGTAACGAAACTGCTGACTAGCTGACATCGACTGTAGACTTGTAATGCTGGTGTTTATGTGTGTCGTATGCGGCCACAGGAAACAATCTGGTATCAGTAGCTGACTTCTGGCAATGTCCACTGTGCAGGTTAGACCCATAAACCTGGCCTACCACATTGATAAAGGCGTTTTGTTGTGATGTTACTGCTTTCATAAGGTCATACTGGACACGTAGATGAATGGTCAACTCGTTCCGACACAGTGCTGACATCGAGTGAGAATGTAGATGTAAAGGACGCGAATGTGTGTACAGTTCTGTGGAGTTGACAAGTCACTCACTCAATCATAAGCAGAAGTCAATAAAGGGTAGACTGCTGATGACGTTTCATACATTTAATAATGGACGTACACTTCGACATCACGATTACAGTCACTTGAACAGGTTGGCAAAAAATCATCGTATACTTGAAAAATGGGTGACAATATCAGATGTGCATTTATGTGGCATGTAAATATAATGGAACGATAGTAGGCAAGCACTCAATATTCTGGTTGTCTATCGTCTCATGCTTCAACTGACTAATCGCGTCAGTTAAGGTGGATACATAATCATCAACAATGGTTCACTGACAGAACCTTCTCCTGGCTAAGTTTCTCAAGCCGTAAATTCATCAAATGTTTATAGCAACAATGTTAAACCACAGTAGTGGGTTTTCATAATATATAGATCTCTGTACCATCATCAGATAATAAGACCTTTTCTGTTCTCCGACAATGATCCGCTTACAATGGCGGGAATCCAAAAATGGCTCTCCTCCGTGAGCTTCGCTCACCCAGGATGAAAAATTATGAAGCAGAATTAATTCGTAATTCGTACATAAATGTCCTCATTGGGCTTCTATACATTTCTGCTATCAATAAGGCTGGTTACTGGAGTAATCTAGTGCTGCTAGATAACACGTCATCTTCATCTGTAGTCAACAATCCTAGATGTACGATAATACGTCTCTCATCTAGGCTTAGCAAAAAAAGTTCAGCAAAAAAGGTTGTGGTTTTACCTGGCTTTAGGAAAACACACACAAGCGAATAACGCACGCCATTCCTTGGCGTTAATAATCAACATTAGGAGAATCTCTGATACTACAGTCATACAGAGAAACAATCTCCTTCCTAGAATAAATCACAGAGATCAATCTTCAGACATTCTAGTCGACCAGCCCATAGTAGCGACGACATGACAGCAGCTTCTCTGTCCACACACAAAATAGTCCGACATAGAAATACAAAGATACAAAGATATAAGACCGAATCACCTTAAATAGTCAAGGAATAAATATAAATTCGGGCCATAAACATTTTAAGCAAGACCAATCTGTTTCTGGCCATACCAGACGAAAAATGACGTAAATCTAGTATTCATACGCCAGATTGAGACACAAGAACAGATAACCCATAGAACCGAATACAACATCGACCAATCAGGGTTCTGTCCCTCAGACTGAGAATCATTGATTCTCAAATAAATACTTTTCATCAGACAAATAGTTATACTTTACATTTGTATGCCTACCAACAGTAATCTGTGCGCAACACCACCATACCATTTCTGTTTAGGTGCAATTGGTCCAGCAGCTCTGAGTTTCACCTTCAGTCTTGCTTCTACTAGGTGGTGATCGCTTCCCACAACTGCACCTCTTCTTACTTTCACGTCTTGTAGTGAATGCCTCCATCTACCTTTGATCATAATGTGGTCTATCTAGTATCTGTTTTGTGATTACCATGTTAACTTGTGGATTTCTTTGTGTGGAACAAGCGTTTCTCCCATGACCAAGTTGTTAATGCTGCGGTTTCTATTTCCTTTTGTAGCTGTTGATAGAATTCGTTCTTGACCTCTTCATCGCTGTCATTCGTTGAGGCGTAGCATTGTATTATTGTAGTGTTGGTGAATCTCCCTCTCAATCTTATCTTATCAGTCTGTTGTTGATGGGTTTCCATTCCAGTAATGTCCTTTCTATTCCTTTCTGTAGAATAATGGCTACACCTTCATCGTGCTGTCCATCCTCTCTTCCAGAGTAAAATACTGTTTCTCCTGTTGCTGTTTTAACTTTTCCTGCCCCTGTCCATCTGTTCTCGCTTATCTCTAGAATGTGTAATCTATAGTTTCACATTTCTGCTGAGACCTGTTTTAGTTTACCCGTCTCATTCATTGTCCTGACGTTCCAGAATCCAATTCTTGTTTAACGTTTTGCGGTCGAGGCATCCGATTTCATGCCAATAAATTTCTCTCGGCTTTCACCTTTGGCAGTCACACGAGCCTCAGACCCCGGATGTCCTCCCCGCATCAAAGTTTGTGCATTTATTGCTGTTACCGTAACGGTTAAGATTTTTTAACATAGACGGGTGTCGGCCCTGTGCTAAAACCCCCAACCTAGAGGGCTAGGGTACCAGCTTTTGTCTGACCACTACCCGCGCACACCTGTCTTGCTTGTTTGAGCCTGCCATGAGTAAAACTCCCGCTGGCATAGCACCGGGGGTTGTTAGGGTACGCAAGCTGCCATACCGCTACAAGGTATAGGTACCATTGATGGTAGACTATTCTGTATATTTTGTGAATATTACAAGGGATCATAGTAAAAATTGGCGTGAACACCACTAAATTGACGAAATGTGGCCATGTACAATGTTTTATTACTTTGTAACTGGAATACCGTGATGTTGTAAGGCTTAAAAGAAAATGTTATTGGCTGCAACAATAAATTATCTTTGAAAAGTCATATTGTACTGTGAATTTTTTTTGTTTCTGTTTTAAATTTACATCCGGCATTTTTGTATAAGTACCACACTTGCGATAATACTAACAAAAACAGATATTCTATCAATTTCATTACTGTTTGATATACAATATGTGCATGTTCACAGAACAGATGTACGTACAGTTTACAATAGAAGATGGTACACTACGCTGTTCGGAATTGTTTAAAAAATTATTCCGCACAGGGTGGAAAATAATTACGAAATCAAGGAGTTAAGAAAAGCCATTCATGTACCAGTAGAGATAGAATGAGAAATGATTACGTGAGAAAAAAATTTAAGAACTTTTTTAAAAAATATATGATGGAAAATATCAAGTTCAAATGGCAAAATTCATCCTGCATCAAGCATATAGAGAGACAAAAAATTAATTGGTTTGGCCATCCCATGAGACTGGAGCCCAATAAATTACTACGATGCACATACAACAGCAGAAAACCTAGATTCAGGGCACAGCAGACCAAGAGGCAGGTGGATAGACACAACCACATAAATCCTACATCAAAACCGGCTCACAGCAGCTAATGCAACACACTTGGCTGACACAAATTTCAGTTCCCAACTACACTTCACAGCAACAGTGTACTGAAAAAATAAGTAAAGTAGAGCAGACCACCTTTGCACTTCTGTATGGATCCGAATGTTTAAAAAAGTCCTGCCTTTCAGTATTCTGCCCATTGAGAGTAATTTTAGGGAGGTCTACCTTCTCTATTTCGTTGTTCATTAGATGAATTGCTGTTTACGTAAAGTACAACCTCTAATCCCATTTCAGGAAAATTCAGATGTAAGTGATAATTTCTTACTGAATAAAGCGAGCTTCGACTGACTCCAGTGAAAGCCCATACTTTGAACATTTCTATCTTACAGAAGTGGATGAAGACCAGATGCCTACTTGTAAGCCACTATAACAGATTCAGCACGTCAACACGCAGCAGCTGTATGACAGTCTTTAGTGACCTCACTTACTATAAAAGAATCATGGCCGGGTTCGTAACTTTAGGAATTAGAAATGTTAAAATTATCAATATTTCACGAGTTAAAGTGTCTAGATTATCCAAGTTGTTGAAGTTTTTGAGGCTTATAGTTTCTACAGGATAAAGTTAGTGAGTCCCACGTCCAACCATCCTTAGTTTCTTTTTCTAACATGCATGGAAGGTTAGGTTACAATGTTACTATTCTTTGGTACCCTTTCAGGCTCCAGTAACAAACACGTGCCTCCAGCATGTATTCCTGGTTAATTCACTTTATGATGTTTTCACTGGATAGAGATTGAATATATCAGATGGAAGTAAACATTCGTGTTTCAGGCCTCGTGTTATTGGTTGGAAACCGCCCAATTTTCTGTCTGCTCGTACAGCTGTGCAGGTCGGTAACCCAGAATCCGAATATATAAAAACCCAAATATTCCGAAAATCGACAAAATTTTCGGCCGACTTTTGGATGGTTTTCGAATCGATTTTTTGATGAATTGGGCTATTTTGGTCGATTTTTGGGCTACTTTGTGCGATGTTTGGGCTACTCGTGGCGATATCCGAAAATGGGAAAAATCCGATTTCGAAACACGGCCGCCCCCGAGCATTTCAGATTTTGTGTTACCAACCTGTACATTCTTCAAAAACGTTCTTTTGATTATTCTAAGACCTGTTCTTTCAATATTTACGTTTGCATCTTTCATCATTCATGAATCGCCCTTCAGCTCACAATGGAGTATAGGTTGTCAACAAACGTATGCTAAGTCTTCCTGTCATGTGCCATCAACTCAAGGTCTTTCCATGTGTGTTGAAGTTTGTTTCTTGGTTTAAAATTTCTATTTGATGTTTTAACTGGCTCCAACCCAATCCTCCTTATTTGCTTTTTATGACATGTATCGTACGTTATAGTGTTACTAATCTGTGCAACCTTTTTGATTGCTTGCAGTTGTGACCAAATTTTATGTTTTAATGTGACTGCTCTGGTAAGAGTTACGATACTTGAAAAAAAAAGGAATTACAATTCAAGTAAACAAGTCTAGTGTTTTAATTGCTCTGTTTGTTTCCGTGTCCTATTCAAATGCATTCGAATCACAGCTCTAGAATATATGTGTAGCAAATACCTGGTCAATGTTGTAGAAACTTTAGTTTTTTGGAAATAGGGAACGTTACAAAAAACAATACATAAGTAATACGTAATTTTTTACTGTACTTACGATAATGTTTGTAAAAAAAAAAAAAAATGTGTGGAATTTCGTTCATTGCTTCTGGACAAGTTCGCTAATTCAACTCTTAAGAACCATAACCTGACTCACATTCCCACAAACTCGTTTTCTTTCCTAGATAACAACAATATAAGATTCTCTTACCTTGTCTTACACATACAAAATTATGTTTCGAATGTTCTTTGACTGAATCTGAAGCGTTATACAGTTTTGTCAAGTTTAATACATGTGACACCTGTGTACCGCTGCTGTCAGATAGCCACAGTGATGTAAGGTTATGTTTCTTGAAATCTGAAGAATACATTATTTATAACTGAGTGTCTAAATACAAAGATTCACAATGTAACACTCTTTAAACAATAATAATAAACAATATCATGTGAGAGAAAGCTATTAAAGACGTTATAAAGTAGTTCCTAAGAATGAATGACAGCCACTTTAAGCAAAAACATTGTCTAGCACAATGTCTAGAAAAGGCAAAGTGAGGGTCTTTAGTATAACACAGAAATCAAACAAGAGAGCAAATCAAAACTAGAAGAAAACTATCTTGTTGAAATAATGTTGATAAGCATGAAAATGAAATGCAAGATTGCACATAATAAAAATAGAAACATATAAACATAGGAACTGTCTTTCCACAAAAGAGGCAGAGTATTGTTTAATTACTGTTTCTGTACTTTCAGTTATTGTATAAGTTATTATTATGAATATTGTTGAACAGAACCGATATCACTGCACTCCGGGCAAACCCATAGGTGCTCAGTCTCCCTCAGTATGTGTCGAGGAGTGTGAATACCAACTGTTCCTGCAGGCCGCTGGTTATATACACGACGGATGCATCATCTCATACGTCCATCTCTGCTAGCCTTACGTTTGATGCCAAATTCCAACAGTCTTTAACCTTCAAGATTCATCTATTGCTTTGTCATTCTCTAACAGGCGATCATTAATTGTTCTCAGTTTCTCTCCTTTATCCATATCCAGTGTTCCCACTGTGGGTGCTCTTGACCAGGATAGTAGATCCACACCATCTCCTGTAGATTTGGAGCTTCTCTGAATGTTTTCCATTCATGCTGTAGCCTACCATTTTGAGCCTTTCGATGCATGGACTGAGAGTATGACACAATGACTGCTTTTGTTGATGACGTTTCAGTTAGCAGTAGCTGCCTCTACCTCCATTCTCATGCTGGAATTTGTTATATTGTAAGCCCCGCTACGTTCGGAGACGACCCTGCCCTTTACCCTAGCAGAGAAGCCCCAACCTGATTTCTCACCACGGATCATAGACCCATCAGTATACACAATTGCATAATTTTCCCCATGATGATTTGCTGGTAGTTAATGCAGTTCACAGGGAGCCGCGCTGGTGTAATGGTTAAGACGTTGCGCTAGCGAACAGGTTTTCAAGTTTCAAGCCCGGTCGCCGGCATTTGTAGGAGTGTCATCGACCGGGAAGTTGACTGAATAACCTGAACGGCTCCTGCAGATAAACCCTCTGTGGATGGGAAGGAGCGAAGCTCCTGACCGGGTTGGAAGGAAAGTCCACTGGCTCCCCAGCCTCGCAATGACGTGTCATTGGGCCAAAAGGGCTGGAAAACTCAAGTGCCTCTGGTTAGCAAAAAAAAAAAAAAAAAATGCAGTTCACATCTGACTCACTCCACTCTTCCCCTTTGAATATATATATATATATATATATATATATATATATATATATATATATATATATATATATATATATATATATATATATATATATATATATATATATATATATATATATATATATATATATATATATATATATATATATATATATATATATATATATATATATATATATACCGGGCAAATGCGCATCGGGTCTGATGTCCATTTTCTAAAGCGAAATACTACTGATCTCTCAGTTAAGGCGGCTGCCATCAATCTTGTTAGCCAAGGGTTAACACCTCAAGCCATTACAAAGTTCATTAATGTTTCAAAGTTCACACTGTTATAAGCATCCTCAAGATCAATTGCTACAGCAGCCGTTTCTCGTTTACCCTGGAAACCCCTCGTACACATCATAAGCAAAAGTTCCAGCGTTAATTCATGTTACTTTCATCGGCCTATAGCTTCCGTGAGTGCCAGGTAGGATATGTGCATTGTTGAGGTGATTCATTATTTCCTGTGCTACTATCTTGTAGTAGTTTGCCGTAGACATTCTGCACTGTGATAATTCTATAGCTGCTGAGAAGTGTGGGGTCTTTACTAGGTTTAGGAAGTGGCCGTAGGTAACTATGTAGCCAGTCTTCATGCACCTCAGCATTCAGTATACTGGTGTTGAAATCACTCACCACAATCATAATGCCCGTGTCATCGAGCTGTTCTATGTGGTAATATTTTACACCATCAGGACCTGGGGCAGTGTTTCTACTGATTTCTAAAGTGCACACAACGTCTTCTTCGGATATGAGGTCGAAATGCATGTTGCCTCTTCTGTCCAGGGCGAAAGCTACTTTTTTTTTGCTCCTACCTACCAGAGTTTGACATTTGACAGCAATTTACCAAAATGGCTCGGACCAAGCCACAAACCAAAAAGAGAAAAATATATAGAAGCCCGACAACACCTGACAGCAAACATGAGCCTTCAAAGGACAAAGACAGACAGCCAGAGAGCAAGACTGCCCCAAGTACTCGCACCGGGACCGGTCCCTCTCAGAAGCCGATCAATGCAACTCTTGACACGACGACGGAGTTAGGTGTGACAGGTGGCGGCCCGAGAGTCTGAGTGGCCCGACTCCTGGCGAGGCAGAGGAGGGGGCAGATGCAAACGTCCCTGGCCTAGAGGATGAAGACCCTAAACTTGAAGACATTTTGAGATCGTTACAACAGATGCAGGAAAGAAGAGAGAAAAGAAGAGAGGAGCTTATAGCCATGTGGCCACCACCATACGTACCCGAATCGACAGCAGAAAACGTGTCTACCTCAGAGAAGCCAAACCCCGATGACAGTCAATAATATAGAAAAAAGTCAGAAGACTACAACACCTACGACCCACAAAATACCCCCGAAGCCACCACCAGACGATGCAGAGTCGACAGCTGTGGCTACTTCAGGGAAGCTGCTTCAAACTCCGATGAAGGCAAAATCACCACCAAAGCAAGACGTCGTAGTAGAGGCTCCATTGTGTAGTGATCAGGCAACAACTACAGAACGTGATCAGAAGCAGTCAACAAACCAGAACGCGAGACCGTCCCACACACCACACACTCTAACGCAGACGGAAATCAGAGCGTGTCACATGCGCAAGCCAAGCAATGCCGGTTCTCACAAGGCACTATAGGAGAGGATTGTTAAGATCAACAAGGAGTCTGCAGGTGAGGCCTCGCTTAAGGCCCTACCCGACGATAAAGTGATCGGTATCTTCGAAGCGGTAACAGGCAGGAGAGACATCGCTAAAGTAGGGAGACACGAAAAGGGAGTAGCGCTTTCTCTCAACAGCACGGATAAAACAACTTCGCGGATGACAGAACTGGAGCCCGACCGAAAGAATTCATGCAGCCCCACCAGATAAAAGTAGTGATGGAGACCGGCAAGACAAAAAAGAATTTGGTGCTAAGAGGGGTCGATACCAGATGGTCTGCATATGAAGTCCAAAGTTGCCTACAAACTGAAAACACAAATGCCCAAATCATACAAGTCGAAAGGTTAAAGACATGGAATGAAAAAGATACCAATCTGGTAGTAGTAACTATTGAAGTAGCGACAAGAACTGAAAGACTGACACTCAAAGATTCATAAAAAAGAACAGAAGCCTATATCTCTCCGGAGAAGCAGTGTTCCAACTGCCAGCAATTTTCCTACACCAAGAAAACATGCAGGAGAGATATAGTCTGCCGGTATTGTGCAGAAAAGCCACCAATATGGCGACTGCCCCAGGGCGAAGGAGGACCACAATTACAAAGCGATTAACACAAACCGTACCTGTGCAAACTGCCGCGGAAACCATGGGGCAAGGTACCGAGGCTGCCCGATGTTCCAGGAAACTAAGAGCATACTGAAGGAAGCGGTATCCAAAAAACATTCCCTTCATAGAGGCAAAACACAGAGTGGCTGCTGATGTCGCGAGCAGACAGCGCACAACAGATAGAAGGCAGCTGCATCAGCTGACCGCTGAAGTCAAAGAAATAAAACTAAAACTTCAGGTCGAGAACAGAAGCAGGCAGATTTCAGAAGATCAAACCGAGAGTGGTGAAGACGTGATAGACTTACAGAGCGTTAGAAATATGATGGAAGACATGAAAATAATTCAGCAGCAGGTAAAAGCAGATGTCAAGAAGCTGACAGAGCTGAAAGAGGAAAACGAAGAACTACTCAAAAGAATAGAAGCAGAAAGAATGGCCACTGAGGAAACAACATCTAACAACACACGAGAAACTAAAATGAACGAACAATCAAACGAAGAAGTCATCGATGAAATGCTAGAAACGCTACTCCCCACTATAATAGAACAAGCGTTATTTCAGGTACAGGAGAAAAGGACGACACACACAACAGAAACGAGGAGGTTAAAAACACACAAAACCACACACGCCAGCTAGTAGTCCTGTTTAGGACTTGCCCTCCTCAGGGCTGCCACCGAACGAGCGAGACTGGAGGCGAAATGCACTATTGAACACCCCAAGATACCACGAACAGACAACAACGAGAGGAATCAAGACAGTCAGCTAGTGGTCCTTCTTATGACAAGTTCTTCTCAGGACTAGCAACCGGCTAGCAACGAATAACCTAACGCACAAAATACCCAAATTATAGCCGCTTTGGTTGAACAGGGTATAACAGCAATATAGTCGACGAAAGAGAAGAAGATGCCTCTTCTGTCGTTTTACTGGATACGGTCTTTAATTTCTTTATCACCTTTATCTGTCTGAGATATATAACGTTCGAGTAATGCATGTCCTTTTTCGACATCGGTCTTCATGCTTATCCCTGTCGAGCTGAGAATCTTAGGAATTGGTTGGATTGTACTTTTTCTACTCATTCTGCGATGTAAGGACCAGAATTTCTGTAATGTGTTGTCAGATCTCACCTGTGTCACAAAGGTCTCTCACACTGTGTCCTTGGCTTCTCTTGCCAAGCCCTGAGTTAATGACGGCTTTTTTCTTCTTCTCCTTAAAATCTTCATCACTAATTGTCCTCTTTCGTGCTATTGTAATAGGTAATGTTGCACTGATGGTGCTAGGATAAACAAAATTATTTATTTATATGTATCATTCATCATCATTTTCTTTTGCACTCCTTATGGAGCATGTAGTCACCATAGTAGCTGGTCCTCTTACAGGAAGCCTGCATCAAGCATTCACATGTTCTTGAAGTGGTGCTTTCTGTGGTAATTTGTTGTACATGTTAAAGTTGCCAGCCTCATGCACACCCTGATATTAGTCGACTTGAACGACATGCCTGAGGATGCAGTAGGCCTATTCTTTCTCATGCGAGTTCAAATTTGAGTTGAGACAGACAAATGACGTCCGCTAATCCGAAAATTCTAATTATCAGAATTCGACTTAACCAGAGTTTGTTTTTAACAAAGTCAAAGAAGACCTTTGGATATCTTCAGTCCTTTGAGTGAAAAGTTGACTTCAGTAGTTTTTTTCGTCTGCATTACATTTCTTTATCCTTCTGTCTTTACAATTCTTTGTTACGGTACTTTTACAATTTATTCCTGAATTTGTTTGAATGGACACAGAAACTGCTATGTGGTAAAATAGGTGTTTGTCAAGGAACATTTTGAGAGGTCAGAATGAATAGTGTGCATGTTAAAGACTTGGACTCCATAAGGAGTTATGTTATGTTCACTGTTTGTGAGAAAGGTGATAGCTAGGGTAATACCGTACTGAAAATGTTTTTATATGACATTTGTCAGAGTTCTAGTCAGTCAGTGTTTATAGTGAATAAGTCTGACAGTCTGCTACTGTAGCAAATGCACACTTTTGTGTAGAGTGTGAGTGTAATGGAGAGAAGATTTTGAGATGCGAATGGGTAGTTGTTTGCTGGTGTTTGAGAAGTGAGGACTTGGTATATGTAGTTTTCTTGTGTAGACCTGGGCACTGTGCGTGTTATTTGAATCTCTGTTACTTTGATTTTGAGAAATAATTGTGCTAAGATGCTGGTACACTTTGTGTTTTGAGATAGTGCAGATCAGAGGTTTACTTATGCTGAAGAAAGATGTTATAGGACTGTTGCGTTCCATTTATGCATGTGTGTGAAGTTGGTAGAAGTGTGGTCAAGTTATATCTCTAGGGTAATGTTAATTCATCTATCAAATGGCAACTGCAAACATTAAATGGTCGAAATTATGTCAGATGAATACTGCTGACAATTTATATATTTTATTGACAAGTACATACACTACGTATCTCCATTCACCATTAAAGATTCATGATTACAAAGTTTATAAGGCTAACCATACAGTGCCACCCATGTGTTACCGGGGCCCGAAAGGGGAGCAAAGAATAGTAACACTGTTCTCTGCCATGCATGTCGTAGAAAGCGACTAAGGAGGGTTAGGCATGGGGCTGGTTACCCTATAATGTAACAAATTTAATTTTTTTTTAGAATTTCCTCAATGTTATAACCCCATGGTTATGATGAGCATTTGTTTTCAAGTGAAATTTAAACGCTAAAAGGGCGTTCATGGCAGGAAACTAAGAATATAAAAGACTACTCTTTGTTTTTTATGTTTTTTACTGAAACCTTAATAGTTGATAATTAAATTGTGTGGTTGAAGTCTTTGATTTTAATGTCAGTAACATAAAAGATATCCAATAGAGAAATCATGTGAATAATTCTCTGAATAAAGAAAATCATCAAGAAGATTACAAAATAAAACATCATTTTGTCCATTTTATTAGACAAGGAGTTAGAGATTCTGAAAATCAAAGGCGAGAAGAATTGACAATGACTAAGAAGAGCTAGAATTGACAGCAGAGATCCCATGCAGTTGAAATTCACAAAAACAATTTTCTCTAAGTAAAAGATAAAAGTGTGTACTTAGTAAAGGCTGATCAACTGCTAAGATTATTGAAAGCATTTAACCGAAAATAATGATAACAAAACAGAAAGTTTGTAAAGTTTATATTTGCTTTAAAATTCCACAAAATTAGAAAATACAATTGTATATACTCAGAGAAACGAAAAAAAAAACTTCAACAAACATGGACAAGTCAATTAAATTAAAACACAGCCATCCAAGACAGGGGAAGGTGCTCTCGCAGTTGGATGATCTGGATTTTGCTGATGACTTGGCTCTTCTGTCCCTTGACCGTAATCAGATGCAGGACAAATTGAAAACACTCGATGAGAGGTCACAGCAATTGGGTCTGAAAATGCACAGGGAAAAGATACAAATAATGAGAATAAATGCAGGTAATGAAAACAGGGTTGAACTTGAAGAAGCACCAATACAAGATGTAGAATCGAACACATATCTTGGCAGCAATATAGACAAAGTTGGAGGGACAGACAGTGATATCAAAATAAGAATTCAAAAAGCAAGAGGTTCTTTCATTGCATTGGGAAATATATGGAGATAAAGAGAAATCGGATCCAACACGAAAATAAGAATCTTCAACTCACTCCTATTGTATGGACATGGAGAACAACAAAGACAACAACCAAAAAGCTACAGACTTTCATAAATGGGTGCTTGCGTAGAATAGATTGATTAAAATGGTATGACAAGGTTACCAACGTGGAACTGATGACATGAACTAGACAAATGCCAGTGGAACAAGAGATGAGAAGAAGACGATGGCGATGGATATCTATGCTGGTCATTAATTTGTACATTTGATTGTTATGAAATTCATTGCATTCTGTGCAGGCAAGGGAGAAAACCAAAAATGCAACCAATAAAAAAATTCATTCACACTATCCTCAGTATCTGGTATGTCCACCGTGTGCTTGCAAACAAGCTTGGCAGCGGCTCCGCATGGAACGCACAAGTCTCTGAAGGAAATTCCGGGGAATCAAGTCCCATTCACGTGTAAGAGCAGCTTTGAGCTGTTGCAGATTAGCTGGAGAACCTTGCCTGTAGACTCTGCGTCCAAGCTCGTCCCACAGATGTTCTATAGGGGACATGTCTGGTGATAGGGCAGGCCAATCAATCGTCACAATGTTCTGCTGCTGTACATCTTCTTCTTCTTCTTCTTTGACCCTTAGCCGCCGACCGTCAAAGCAGTCAATGGCCATCACGCCTAGTGGCGTCTTGTAGGGCAACAACAAATTGATTCCACTTTGCTCGGTCGATGGCCATCCTTCGTACAGTGCCCCAACTCTGGTTCATTCTTTGCATCTCAGCGTCCACAGTCCTCCGCCAGGTTGTTTTTGGTCGGCCTCTCTTTCGTTTTCCTTCAGGGGTCCAAAGCATAGCTGTTCTTGTGATGGCATCGGGGTCTCTTCTGAGGACATGACCAACCCAGCTCCAGCGTCTGCCAGCTATGATGGTGTGCATGTCCTCTTGCTTGCTACGAGTAAGCAGATCTTTGTTAGTGATGGTATTCGGCCAAAAGATTCGGTGAATTTTTCTTAGGCATGTTGTGTGAAAAGAGGACAATTTTGACATTTCCTTCTCTGTAACTCTCCAGCATTCCGCACCATAGAGAAGCACAGAAAGCACACAGCTCTGATATAATCTTAATTTTGTGCTTGTGCTGTATTGGGAGGACTTCCAGATGTTGTTTAAGCTAAAGAAGGCTGTTCTTGCCTTATTCATTCTGATGTTGATGTCTTTGCCTGCCCCACCATCTGGTGTTACTATGCTTCCTAGGTATTTGAAGGTATCTGTCTGTAACAATTTCTGATTCCTTACTGATATGGGCTCAGGGTTGCTCACATTGAGTGTCATGACCTCAGACTTCTTTAAATTGATGTTCAAGCCCACCTGCTGGCTAAACTTATTGAGTCTATCCGTTTTTTCCTGGATGTGTTGATGTGAATGTGCTAGTAGTGCAATGTCATCTGCATATTCCAGATCTTCCAATGTAGAAAATGTTGTCCATCTTATTCCTCTTGGACTGCCCTCTGTTGTCTGGCGCATCACCCAGTCTATGACTGTTAAAAATAGAGTGGTTGATAAGGGGCATCCCTGTCGTACTCCTGTCTTCACCTCAAAGGTTAGGTTGCTCTGCCCAACACTACACGTAAAGTTGGCATAGAGGCTTTTTATGATTGACACTATGCAGCTTGGAATTCCATAAGCCCTCAGTATTTTCCATAAACTGTCCCTATGTATGCTGTCAAAAGCCTTTTCAAAATCAACATAATTAATGTAAAGCTGTCTTTGCCATTCTGAGCACTGCTCTATAATGTTCCTGAGAGTGAATATATGATCTACACATCTCCTGTTCTTTCTAAATCCTGCTTGTTCTTTCCTCAGTTTGTGGTCTACTGCCTTTGAAATTCTCTGTATAATTATCCTGCCTAGTATTTTGCTGGGAACTGAGAGAAGAGTGATTCCTCTCCAATTATTGCAGTCTGCAAGATCTCCCTTTTTGGGCAATTTGACAATTATTCCTTTGTTCCACTCTGATGGTGTTGTCCCCGTTTTCCAGACTTGTGCAAATAATGGTTCTAATAGGTCTGCTGCTAGCTCAGGGTCTGTCTTAAATAGCTCTGCATTTAAGTTATCATGGCCCGGAGCGTTGCCGTTCTTTAACCCTTTGATTGCTGCGATGATTTCTTCTTTTCGTGGAATGTCTGTATTCACATCTAGATCGTTTTCAGCTTCAGGAACATTCAATTGTGTCTCTGGTGGTTCCTTCTTCAGAGTTTCTCTGAAGTGCTCTACCCATCATGTTTCCTGTCCCTCTGCTTTCGTGATGAGATTACCTTGCTTATCTCTTACTAGCTGCTGTACATATTGCTGCGTAATGCATGCGGTGTGCCCACGTGCGTTATCCTGCTGGAGAAGCTGCAAGTCTGGATAATTTGTGAACGCAGGAGCAACCAATGCATCCTGTCGCAGAGAGATTTATGATTAATAAATTTCTATATCTTTTCTTTATTCTACCCGTGTCTTCTACTTTATTATCGCTCTTTTATCCTTTTTCTTTTTTCGCATTAGTTTGATTGGGAAAATATAACTCTTCCATTCAAACCTTCGCCTGTCTCTTTTCTTATTTAGCAACGCATTTTTATTGCTGTTAAGCTAAGTTCGTGAGTAGACCGAATAGTGTGAAATTCGTTCTCGACAGACATGATGGCAGACATATCGTCTAACATTTTCATCTGACACGGCGCTCTACGGTTAAGTTTCTCGGTGATGGGTGTGAAAGGCGCCAACATGCATAGCTCGGGAAGGACCATAGGTAGCGGCAGGTGTGAAACGAGCACTGGCAGTTTTATTGCCAGGCGCCTGAGTTAATGTAGGTGTTAAGACGGGAACTATTTCGGGTTTTCGAGAATTAGGAAATCATTCCTTTTCATAAGATATAAATCCCAGTAGTTAGACTTCATGCATTCAGTACTCCTAATTTGCAGTAGACGGATCGCTCGTGCTAGAGAATAAGCTTGTATAGCGAAGTTCTTAGTTTTCTCGTCAATTTTTGCCGAGCTCTAGAATACCGATATAAGTGAATAATTCTAGTTTCGTGGTGATCGCCGTAGTTCTGTTTGGAGTTTTGGGTCAGCCCAACTTTTACCAGCGGTTTTAGTACAACTGAGAGTAGTGTCGTGAAACATTCTAAATCCACATATATAAATTAAAAAGTAAATGTAAAGCCGAACACATAAATTCAATAAAAGGGAAAGAAGAATGGTAAAGAACAGTGCTGTCACAATGACTGTACTCGAGATCCCCCTTTTTCTGCTTCGTCTGCATATTGTAACGCTTTCACGTTTGATAGTAAAGCCTACAGCAGCATACACGCCTTTCTAACAATAAAACGTGTACTGTATTTCTTAGAAAACCTTGAGATACGCAAGCTGATTAATGACCTAGATTAATACTAGCATTAATTTTATTTTATACACTGCGTAATGAAAAGACAGACGAACTTAGGAGAGAGAGAGAGAGAAATGTACTGAGGAACGTATGCAACACTAACACGCGTCTCGCGATATAAAATTAATGCCACCCCCAAAGCGTAAGGCATGAAGCACTAACTTTTTTTCAAATAGACAGTGATAAAAAACACTACCAATACGAGGGTTAGGTTTTAAAAAACCTGTTTAATGCTTATTGGGAAACATGACATTCTACTGTTTTATGTCTAAAATCCTGACATTAGTCTGACAGTACAGAAGACACCCCTTAGTATGGAAGTGAGGAGGTGGTAACAGCACGATTATCCTAGAAGAAAATACATATTTTGAACGCAGCCACTTAGCCCCATTAAAACTTATATATTTGGGTTCCTTAGGACTTGTTGACAAAGAATATGTTAAGAGTTACGCAAATAGTCTAGGAATTAACAAATTATAGCCAAAATAAAATGGTGGTGCTGTCAGACAACACCAAATCAGAATTGCTCAGTGGAATGTTTTGAAACCACCATTGTACGGGAAATAGGCCAACAAGTTACATCCGATTTGATTGGCGGGAAGTATATGTAAGGCGAAACACGATTAGTTGGACTGCAAATAATATTTTGGTTGTTAGGGGAAACGTAGGAAGAGTAAATTTTTTCAAATGCTTTTTGTAAACATGGTCCGATTGGATAGACCAGTTGATATAGTTAATTAGGAGCGTCAGTTCAGTGCCACATTGTAAAATAAACTACTAAGAAACAGTGCGTTGAGATCCAGCTCATATTTTCTAAATAAAAGCCTGGGACAGAGGCAGATCGAAATTTGTGCCAAAATTCATCGCCAGTCAACGTATTTGTTTATTATTTCCATGAATTGTGGTAAGATTGACCTCTTTGATATCTTTTTGATGAAAATTGCATGTAAATTGATAATCTATGTCTGTATATGTGTGTGGTTCAGTAGCAAACATGAGGCAAAGCCTAGATATTGCTCCAACCTGAACAAAACTTGGCGGAGAAAAGTATATCTGCATGGGATCGCCAAATAGTACACTAACACCTATCTTATTGACTAGAAGGAAAGACTGCTGGAAATGCAGAGGCATAGTAACCTTTAGGGAGAAGAATACTGGTATAAATTGTTTCAGATGAAGCTAGCAGTGGGCCTACCGCTCTGAACTCAGTGTTTGTTATGTGTTGTGCTCAGTGTGGAAATAAATTATAAATTAGTTCTGAAGTAGGAGGTACAACCTTCTTGTTTCAGGGACCGTGGTCCTAACTTATTGAAGCAGCACCTGGTCTGAGTTTTGCTGAATCCAGATGCTGGTAGCTTACTCCTTGGCCCAGATAGAGACCAGTGAGGTGTCTCAAGAACCCAGTGAAGCAAGCGAGCAGAGGATACTTGGTCCTGCCGCCCTCACAGAAGATAAGATTCTGTGGCCAGAGCAGCTCAAACCTTATTGAATCCCCTCTAAAATTGACAGTATATTAAATAAAGAGGGACAATTAGTTGTTTCCAATGACAGGAACTGTAAACTTTTCCCAATATTATTTCCACCAGAGACATACACTTGAAGTCGTGATGACGAACAACAACATAGCTTGAACAACCAGTATTACTTCATAGTACTACATCACAACTCACACACATAGGATAATAATAATAATATATGTCAATACAAAGATTATACCTATAAATTGTGTACATAAAACTTGTAATTACATTTTATTATGATTCCTGGTTCCCTGTGTAGCTGAATCAGGATATCTATTATTGAAAGGAATTAATACATATATTTTTAAACTTTAACACTTGACTCCTTTCTTCTTCTTCTTCTTCGATCCTTAACCACCGACCGTCAAAGCAGTCAGTGGCCATCACGCCTAGTGGCGTCTTGTAGGGCAACAACAAATTGATTCCACTTTGCACGGTCGGTGGCCATCCTTCTTACAGTGCCCCAACTCTGGTTCATTCTTTGCATCTCAGCCTCCACAGTCCTCCGCCAAGTTGTTTTTGGTCGGCCTCTCTTTCGCTTTCCTTCAGGGGTCCAAAACATAGCTGTTCTTGTGATGGCATCGGGGTCTCTTCTGAGGACATGACCAACCCAGCTCCAGCGTCTGCCAGCTATGATGGTGTGCATGTCCTCTTGCTTGCTACGAGTAAGCAGATCTTGGTTGGTGATGGTATTCGGCCAAAAGATGCGGTGAATTTTTCTTAGGCATGTTGTGTGAAAAGAGGACAATTTTGACATTTCCTTCTCTGTGACTCTCCAACATTCCGCACCATAGAGAAGCACAGAAAGCACGCAACTCTGGTATAATCTTAATTTTGTGCTTGTGCTGTATTGGGAGGACTTCCAGATGTTATTTAGGCTAAAGAAGGCTGTTCTTGCCTTATTCATTCTGATGTTGATGTCTTTGCCTGCCCCACCGTCTGGTGTTACTATGCTTTCTAGGTATGTGAAGGTATCTGTCTGTACCAGTTGCTGATTCCTTACTGATATGGGCTCAGGGTTGCTCACATTGAGCGTCATGACCTCAGACTTCTTTAAATTGATGTTCAAGCCCACCTGCTGGATAATTTTATTAAGTCTATCCGTTTTTTCCTGGATGTGTTGATGTGAATGTGCCAGCAGTGCAATGTCATCTGCATATTCCAGATCTTCCAATGTAGAAAATGTAGTCCATCTTATTCCTCTTAGACTGCCCTCTGTTGTCTGGCGCATCACCCAGTCTATGACTGTTAAAAATAGAGTGGTTGATAAGGGGCATCCCTGTCGTACTCCTGTCTTCACCTCGAAGGTTAGGTTGCTCTGCCCAACACTACATGTAAAGTTGGCATAGAGGCTTTTTATGATTGACACTATGCAGCTTGGAATTCCATAAGCCCTCAGTATTTTCCATAAACTGTCCCTATGTATGCTGTCAAAAGCCTTTTCTAAATCAACAAAATTTATGTAAAGCTGTCTTTGCCATTCTGAGCACTGCTCTATAATGTTCCTGAGAGTGAATATATGATCTACACATCTTCTGTTCTTTCTAAATCCTGCTTGTTCTTTCCTCAGTTTGTAGTCTACTGCCTTTGAAATTCTCTGTATAATTATTCTGCCTAGTATTTTGCTGGGAACTGAGAGAAGAGTGATTCCTCTCCAATTATTGCAGTCTGCAAGATCTCCCTTCTTGGGCAATTTGACAATTATTCCTTTCTTCCACTCTGATGGTGTTGTCCCCGTTTTCCACACTTGTGCAAATAGTGGTTCTAATAGTTCTGCTGCTAGCTCAGGGTCTGTCTTAAATAGCTCTGCATTTAAGTTATCATGGCCCGGAGCTTTACCGTTCTTTAACCCTTTGATTGCTGTGATGATTTCTTCTTTTCGTGGAATGTCTGTATTTACATCTAGATCGTTTTCAGCCTCAGGAACATTCAATTGTGTCTTTGGTATTTCCTTGTTCAGAGTTTCTCTGAAGTGCTCTGCCCATCTTGTTTCCTGTCCCTCTGCTGTCTTGATGAGATTTCCTTGCTTATCTCTTACTAATGTAATATTGTTTGCACCTTGTTTTTCGCTGATGAATTTAGTTATTTTGTATACTGTGCTTTGTTCATTTCTCAGTGCTGCCTCTTCTGCCTGTTTTGCAAGATCGTCTAGGAAATTCCTTTTGTTGGCTCGGGTTTGGCGTTTAACTTCCCTGTCCAGCTGGCTGTACTGTTCGCTATATAGTTGCTTTAACCTGGGGGACTTCGCTTCTGTTTTCTTTCTTTTCATTTCCTTTCTCATCTTTATGGTGTTTAGTGTTTCTGGTGTTATCCAGTCTTGCTTCTTCCTTTCCTGGAATCCTAAGCATGATTTGCTACTTTCCTTATATATTGTTGAAATGGTGTTGAAATTCTGGTCTATATCATCAGTCAATGTCTTTTCCTGGCTTTTGGCAAATTGATATCGTTTCTTAATGTCGGCCGCAAAAGCTTTTCTGGTAAGGGGGTCCTTCAGTTTGCTGATGTCAAACCTTTTCTGTGTAGTTACAGTTGGTCCAGCCCTTCTTAGTTTCACTTTCAGTTTTGCTACTACTAAATGGTGATCACTTCCCACATCTGCACCTCTTCTTACCTTCACATCTTGTAATGCATGTCTCCATCTACCGTTAACCATGTTGTGGTTTATCTGGTTTCTGTCCCGACCATTTGGTGATTCCCATGTTAACTTGTGAATTTCCTTATGTGGGAAAAGTGTTCCTCCAATGACCAGGTTGTTAATGCTACAGAAACTTATTAGCTTATCCCCATTTTCGTTTGCTGTTCCGCTGCCGCATTTCCCCATTGTACTTTCATTATATGTATTGTGTGTACCAACTTTCGCATTGAGGTCTCCCATTACTATAACAAGATCATATCTAGGTGTGTCTTCCATTTCTTTCTGCAGTTGTTGATAGAATTCATCCTTGACCTCCTCATCGCTATCATTCGTTGGTGCGTAGCATTGTATTATTGTAGTGTTGGTGAATCTCCCTCTCAATCTCAATCGTATCAGTCTGTTGTTGATGGGTTTCCATTCCAGTAATGTCCTTTCTATCCATTTCTGTAGAATAATGGCTACGCCTTCACTGTGCTGTCCATCCTCTCTTCCAGAGTAAAGTACTGTTTCTCCTGTTGCTGTTTTAACTTTTCCTGCCCCTGTCCATCTGCTCTCACTTATCCCCAGGATGTGTAACCTATAGTTTCTTATTTCTGCCGTGACCTGTCTTAGTTTACCTGTTTCGTACATTGTCCTGACATTCCAAAATCCTATTCTTGAATCCTGTTTTGCGGTCAGAACATCCGTTTTCATGTCAGTGGCTTCCTTTCGGCTTTCACCACTGACAGTCATACGAGCCACAGACTCCGAATGTCCATCCCGCAGCAAAGTTTGTTCATTTGATGTTGTTTCCGTAACTTCATTATTTTTTTTACATGGACAGGGGTGTCAGCCCTATGCTAAAACCCCCAACCTGGAGGACCAGGGTACCAGCTTTTGTCTGACCCCTACCCACACAGACCAGTCCAGCTTGGTTGAACCTACCAGGAGTAAAACTCCCACTGGCATAGCTCTGGGGATTGTCAGGGTACGCAAGCTGCCATACCGCTACAAGGTATAGGTACCATTGATGGCAGGTGACTCCTTTAAGATAGTCTTATAGAGTGTTATATGTATGTGATTGTCACAGTGTTGTAAAGAGTGGTGGATTAAACTAACTTGTTTATCTGTCTGTTGTTGTTGTGACTTACACTTCATCATTTTCATAACCCTAGACATTTAACGTAGCCATCTCAATATTCCAGAATAACTCTGACTGAGGTATAAATGTGGTAGCAAGTAAGGTTATCTGTAAAACACTACACATATTAGATACAGATACCTTCACAGCTGATTTCAGTCAGTACACTAAGTCCCCTATAAATATTCATATCATCCCACTTTACCACATATATTGGGGGCTCGCTCCCGGGATATTGAACTTTCTCCTATTATATATTGGGAATAATAAAAATTTAAAAGGTATCCTTGGGTGAAAATAAATAAGGTTGAGCTCTCAGTGCCTGTGGTTGTCTTTGGATATTTAGTTAGAGATTAAATTGTTTAGTTAGATAATTTATACAATTACCTGTTAGAAAATGGCGGACCTGGCCAAATTTCGATCTGCTGCTGTGCAGACTGCAAAAGAGTTAGGAATGGAGGTGCAAGTTATGATTGCTTATGTCCCTACTGAATGTGACAAATTTATTGAACGCGAAGAAAGAAGATTAGAAAAAGAGGCTGAAAGAAAGTTAGAGGCGGAAAAGGAAATTAAGAGGTTGCAGATTGAGGATGAGGCTAAGGGTTGCAGATTGAGGCTGACAAAGAGGCTAGAGCATTAGAGGCTGAGGCTAAGAAGGTCCAATTGGAGGCTGAACGAGAAGAAAGAAGGCAAGCTGCCGAAAGGGAGGCAGAAGAAAAAAGATTGACTGCCGAATGGGAAGCAGCAAAGGAGGAGAAAAGATTACAAAGGGAACATGAGTTACGACTAAGGGAGTTGGAATTTCAGGGCCATGCTCCTGAAAATGGTGCCAGTCCCTTTACCTCCGATGCTACTGCTAGTCAGGGAGCCTCAACCTCAGCTATGAACTTTCATTTAGATCATTTTGTTGAGAAAGACGATGATATCGAGAGCTATCTAAATAGATATGAACTATTAGCTACCACGTATGGGTTAGAGAGAGAAAGGTGGAGCTTAAAGTTATCTCAAGGACTTCGTGGTACGGCTTATGAAGTTTTTGCTAAAATGAGCAGAGATGATCAAGAAAATTATGACATGCTAAAGCAGGCTCTTTTGTTAAGATATGAAAAGAATGGTGAATTTTATAGAAAAAAATTTAGGAATGCTAAACTACTGTCAGGTGAAACCTATCACCAGTTCTCTGCACGGTTAGAGACATACTTGGAAAAATGGACTTCTCTGGGGAAAACCCAAGATCTTAAGGAAATGATCCTTATAGAACAACTAAGAGAGTCCATGGCTCCAGACCTGAGAAAGTTTCTCATGGAACAAGGTGCAGAGAGACTGGGTGAGTCGCTAAATGTCGCTGAAAGGTATCAAGCAGCTCAGGCAGAGGTATCAGGTAATAAAAAGAAACAGGTAGATAATTTTAAGGCACCACAGAACTTTAATAAATTTGATCCTAGAGATCAGAACAAAGGTAAGCACCAGTTTGATAGGCCACGGTATGACAATAAAAATAAAACCCCACAATTCGATGAAAGGAAATATGATGAAAGAAAATCTTTCAACCAAGGAAAGAGGTGGTGTAAAAATTGTAAGATGAACAATCATGATACTGACCGTTGCAGAAGGAACCTTATAGTTATGGCCACCCTTCAGGTCAGGTCGACCTCAAGACAGGAGGAGGATATCCTGATAGATACCACTCCAGAAGAGTTGAGGAAGGCACAGGCTGGGGATAAGACCCTCAAGCCTTGTTTCAGGAAATTGTCAACTTGTCATACAACTCCAGGCAAGGGAGATTTTTACATGAAAAACAAGTTGATGTATAGGAAGGCCGGAACTAGATCCAATGGTCACGGACAGTTGGTTCTTCCAAAGGCATATAGGGCAGACTTAATAAGGAGCTTATATGTGAAACAAGATGGGGACCATGAGAAAATTGGTACCATCATTCAAAAGGTAGCTCAGAATTATTATTGGCCCAAGGCAAGGTGGGACATTGAAAATTTTGTAGAGAGGTGTAGCATAGCACATGAGGGAACACCCACAAGTGGGAACAGTGATCAGGACCTAGACACGCCACGGGGCAAACTTAGGCCTGACACGGACAAGAAGAATAAATTTAATAAAGTGGACCAAGTGGAATGGGAAGCCCCTTTTCACGGACAAGCTTCAAGTAACTGTTTTACTATGGCCACTATGCAGAGAGTGCAAAAAGATGTCTTACCCCAAGATAAGCCGAAAATCCCTCAATCGGACTTATGTAAACTGGAGGAAGAGGATGTAGAGAGGAAGTCTCTCATCAAGAATTTTAAGTGGGGAGAAAGTACCAAGAAAAGAATTGGTAGCGGTCGTTTTGTGCATGATAATTCTGGGAAGAAAAATCATCACTATAGCGCTTCGAGTGGAAGAGACCATACCGGTGCATGGACAAATAGGTCCACAAAATTAAAGGTCCATATGTAGCGTTGTTAAGAACGTGGACTGATGAAAAGGCAGAGGAAAATATTACATCCTCATACCAATATGTGAATGAGCTGACCACTCGTTTAAAAACTGGCTGGAAACTTGCCAATGAAAATTTGAAACAAGCCAGGAAAAAACATGCTGCCTATTACAACAGGAAAGCTAAAGACAGAGATTTGGCTGTGGGAGAGAAGTTACTGCTTCTTCTACCCGGTAGTCAGAATAAATTACAAATCGGATGGCAAGGTCCATATACAGTTCTAGAAAAGCTGTCTAGAACCAATTATAAGATAGATAAGAAGGGGAAAGAAAAAAACTATCATGTGAATCTCCTGAAGAAATACTTGGAAAGAGAAAATCAGGAAGAGACACACTTGTTGACCTTGTCCATTGCTATGGAGATGAAAAAGGAACAACTTTCATCATTTGAATATCCATTACATCCCTGTGAGACAGCGGCACAGGTGAAAATCAGTACACATTTAACGAAAAATCAGAAAGAGAGACTGCAACAGGTTCTAGATAATCATACAGAGGTGTTAACGGACCGACCGGGGCATACAAACTTATTGGAATATGATATGAAACTGATAGACCCCACACCTGTCTGTATGAAACCCTATTCGATTCCTTTTGCTAAGGAGAAAGCTTTGAAGGAAGAGATAGACTATTTGTTGAAAGAGGGAATAATTTCACACAGTGAATCTTCGTATAGTTCCAGTGTGGTGCTCTTAAGGAAACCCTCTGGAGAACATAGACTCTGTATAGATTACAGGAGACTGAATGCTATCACGGAAGGTCAGGTGGATCCATTGCCGGATACAAATCAGTTGTTTGCCAGGCTAAATAAAGCTAAGTATTTCTCAAAAGTGGATCTGAGTAAAGGATACTATCAGATTCCAGTAAAGCCTGAGGTTAGACCATACCTAGCTTTTAGTACCTCAGAGGGACACTATGAGTTTAACAGATTGCCATTTGGATTGAAGAATGCGCCTAGTGTCTTCTCTAGAATGATGAGAAAATTGTTGGATCCTCTGAATAACCCATGCATCACAAATTTCATGGATGATATCCTTATAGCAACAGAAACATTTGAGGAACACATTGACTCTCTGAACATGCGGTTTAATCGACTTAGAGAAGCGAACTTAACAGCCCGACCAACCAAATGTTGCGTTGGATGTAAAGAATTAGAATTCTTGGGACACACAGTTCATCAGGGAAACATGACCCCTGACCCCAAGAATTTAGAGAAACTAAGGAAAGCTCCGAGACCACAAACCAAGAAAGACGTGAGATCCTTTGTCTCATTATGTGGTTTCTACCAAAAGTATATCAAAAACTTTAATTCCATATGTGCACCGTCAACTGATTTGACACGTAAAGGAAATCCAGATCGAATTACATGGACATCACAATGTGAATTGGCTTACCAGGAATTGAAGGAAAAGCTTACAAGCAAACCTATTTTGAAATTACCTGACTTAAGTCAAGAATTCGTGGTAAGAACGGATGCCAGTAATATAGGGTTAGGTGCGACTTTGTTACAGAAATCAGATGCATTGGATGGGGAATTAAGCCCAGTGGCATATGCTAGCAGAAAGTTGAATAAAGCTGAAACCAATTACTCAACTAGCGAAAAAGAATGTCTTGCAGTAATATGGGCGATAAAGAAATTCAATATTTATCTGTATGGGAAGGCATTTAAGTTGCAAACGGATCACAAACCCTTGTCGTTTCTAGCGCAGGCTAGGCATGAGAATTTTAGGTTACTCAGATGGTCCTTACTTATGCAGCCATTTGAGTTTAGCATTGAGTATATTTCTGGAAAAACAAAACTGGGAGCGGATTTTTTAAGCCGCCATCCGTGTGATGAGAATCACCGTAAACCCCAGAAATAATAATAAATTTCTCTATGTGTATATAGAATTATAGACTGACATATAACGTCTGTTTTAAGAGGGGAGAATTTGTCGTGAAACATTCTAAATCCACATATATAAATTAAAAAGTAAATGTAAAGCCTAACACATAAATTCAATAAAAGGGAAAGAAGAATGGTAAAGAACAGTGCTGTCACAATGACTGTACTCGAGATCCCCCTTTTTCTGCTTCGTCTGCATATTTTAACGCTTTCACGTTTGATAGTAAAGCGTACAGCAACATACACGCCTTTCTAACAATAAAACGTGTACTGTATTTCTTAGAAAACCTTGAGATACGCAAGCTGATTAATGACCTAGATTAATACTAGCATTAATTTTATTTTATACACTGCGTAATGAAAAGACAGACGAACTTAGGAGAGAGAGAGAGAGAGAGAGAGAGAGAGAGAGAGAGAGAGAGAGAGAGAGAGAAATGTACTGAGGAACGTATGCAACACTAACACGCGTCTCGCGATATAAAATTAATGCCACCCCCAAAGCGTAAGGCATGAAGCACTAACTTTTTTTCAAATAGACAGTGATAAAAAACACTACCAATACGAGGGTTAGGTTTTAAAAAACCTGTTTAATGTTTATTGGGAAACATGACATTCTACTGTTTTATGTCTAAAATCCTGACATTAGTCTGACAGTACAGAAGACACCCGTTAGTATGGAAGTGAGGAGGTGGTAACAGCACGACTATCCTAAAAGAAAATACATATTTTGAACGCAGCCACTTAGCCCCATTAAATCTTATATATTTGGGTTCCTTAGGACTTGCTGACAAAGAATATGTTAAGAGTTACGCAAATAGTCTAGGAATTAACAAATTATAGCCAAAATAAAATGGTGGTGCTGTCAGACCACACCAAATCAGAATCGCTCAGTGGCATGTTTTGAAACCACCATTGTACGGGAAATAGGCCAACATGTTACATCCGATTTGATTGGCTGGAAGTATATGTAAGGCGAAACACGATTAGTTGGACTGCAAATACTATTTTGGTTGCTAGGGGAAACGTAGGAAAGGTAAATTTTTTCAAATGCTTTTTGTAAACATGGTCCGATTGGATAGACCAGTTGATATAGTTAATTAGGAGCGTCAGTTCAGTGCCACATTTTTAAATAAACTACTAAGAAACAGTGCGTTGAGATCCAGCTCATATTTTTCAAAATAAAAGCCTGGGACATAGGCAGATCGGAATTTGTGCCAAAATTCATCGCCAGTCAACGTATTTGTTTATTATTTCCATGAATTGTGGTAAGATTGACCTCTTTGATATCTTTTTGATGAAAATTGCATGTAAATTGATAATCTATGTCTGTATATGTGTGTGGTTCAGTAGCAAACATGAGGCAAAGCCTAGATATTGCTCCAACCTGAACAAAACTTGTCGGAGGAAAGTATATCTGCATGGGATCGCCAAATAGCACACTGACACCTATCTTATTGACTAGAAGGAAAGACTGCTGGAAATGCAGAGGCATAGTAACCTTTAGGGAGAAGAATACTTGTGTAAATTGTTTCAGATGAAGCTAGCAGTGGGCCTACCGCTCTGAACTCAGAGTTTGTTATGTGTTGTGCTCAGTGTGGAAATAGATTATAAATTAGTTCTGAAGTAGGAGGTACAACCTTCTTGTTTCAGGGACCGTGGTCCTAACTTATTGAAGCAGCACCTGGTCTGACAGTTGCTGAATCCAGAGGCTGGTAGCTTACTCCTTGGCCCAGATAGAGACCAGTGAGGTGTCTCAAGAACCCAGTGAAGCAAGCGAGCAGAGGATACTTGGTCCTGCCACCCTCACAGAAGATAAGATTCTGTGGCCAGAGCAGCTCAAACCTTATTGAACCCCCTCTAAAATTGACAGTATATTAAATAAAGAGGGACAATTAGTTGTTTCCAATGACAGGAACTGTAAACTTTTCCCAATATTATTTCCACCAGACATACACTTGAAGTCGTGATGACGAACAACAACATAGCTTGAACAACTAGTATTACTTCATAGTACTACATCACAACTCACACACATAGGATAATAATAATAATATATGTCAATACAAAGATTATACCTATACATTGTGTACATAAAACTTGTAATTACATTTTATTATGATTCCTGGTTCACTGTGTAACTTTAACACTTGACTCCTTTAAGATAGTCTTATAGAGTGTTATATGTATGTGATTGTCACAGTGTTGTAAAGAGTGGTGGATTAAACTAACTTGTTTATCTGTCTGTTGTTGTTGTGACTTACACTTCATCATTTTCATAACCCTAGACATTTAACGTAGCCATCTCAATATTCCAGAATAACTCTGACTGAGGTATAAATGTGGTAGCAAGTAAGGTTATCTGTAAAACACTACACATATTAGATACAGGTACCTTCACAGCTGATCTCAGTCAGTACACTAAGTCCCCTATAAATATTCATATCATCCCACTTTACCACAAGTAGAAACATCTTTCACTGGCTTCCTAGCGCAGTGGTCTATGGTTCGATCCCCAGATGATGTCGTGAAATATTCTAATCCACATATATAAATTATCAGGTAAATATAAAGCCTAACAAATAAAGTCTAATAAAGAAAAGAGCAATGGTAAAATAACAGTGCTGTCACAAAGAATGTACTCGAAATCCCCTTGTTTTATGCTTCGTCTGCAAATTGTAACGCTTTCACGTTGATAGTAAAAGCCTACTATATTATTACCCGCTTTCTTCAATGAAACGTGCGCTGTATTTCTTGGAAAAACATTTGAGATACGCAAACTGAACAATGACCTAATTTTAATATTTCATTCATTCCATTTTATACACAGCGTAACTAAAAGACAGATAAAGCAGGATAGAGAGAAGGGAGAGGCAGAAAGCCGAACGCATGCAAAATTGAACACGCGTCTCGCTATTAATGCCACCCCAACAAGCGTAACGCGATACACACTTACTACTATCACGCGTGTAAGGCCACATGCACTAACTTTTTCGGACGGACAGTGATAAATTCACTACCCTTCCCAGAGTTAGGTTTTAAAATCACGAAAAACGCTTATTAGAAAAGATGACAATAGATGGGTTTACGTTTGAAAACATTACAGTACCCAGACAGCACATCTTCGAAACAGAAGGTAGAAGAAATTGCATATTTTGAACGCAGCCACTTAGCTCTTTTAAATTTGTATATTTGGGTTCCTTAGGGCTTGCTGACAACGAATATGTAAAACGTTACGCAAATAGTCTAGGAATTAACAAGTTATAACCAAAATAAAATAGTGGGGATGCCTGACAGCATGAAATCATTTCTGCTCATAAAATTTTTTTTTATAACGTGTTTGAAAAAACCTTACGTACGGAAATAGCCTACCATGTAAACTCCAAATTGATTGGAGCGCAACAAATATAAGACTAAACACGATTGGTCGGACTATAAATACTATCTTTGGTTGTTAGGGGAGACGTAGAAGGTAAAATTTTTTCAAACACTTGTCGAAACGTGGCTCCATTGGCCAGACTCGCTGATATAATCACTTAGGAGCGTTAGTTCGAGACCACTAGTTCAAATAAGCTTGATAAAGCAACAGTGCGTTGAAGCCAGCTCATATTTTTGCTAAATAAAAGCCTGGAACATAAGCAGATGGGAATTTGTGCCAGTAGTTGTGCCAGAATTCCTTGCTAGTCAACGTATCTGTGTTTATTCTATGAATTGTGGTAAGCTTGAAACATTCAGTATCTTTTAATGAAAATTGAATGTGAATTGTTAATTATGCCTGTATATATGTGTAGTTCAGTAGCAAACATGATGTAAGCCTATAATGCTCCAGCCTGAACAGAAGGTGTCGGAGGAAAGTAAAACGGCATGGAATGGCCAAACAGTACACTGACACCTAGATGATTGACTAGAAAGAAATAATGCTGGAATTGCAGAGGCGTAGTAACCATTAAGGAGGTTAATACTGGTATAAAGTATTTCAGATGAAGCTGACAGTTGGCCTAACGCTCTGAACTCAATGTTTGTGATGTATTGTGCTCAGTGTAGAACTAGAGTATCAATTAGTTATGAAGTAGAAGGTACATCCTTCTTGTTTTCAGGGACCGTGGTCTTGATGGTATTGAGCAGCACCTGGTCAGAGCTTTGCTGAATCCAGAGTCGGACAGCATACTCCTTGGTCCATTTAGCTATCAGTGAGGTGTCTCCAGAGCACAGGGGAGAAATCGAGCAGAGGAGTCTTTTCCTGCCGCCATCACGCAAGATAAGCTGATGTGGCCAGCTGAGCTCAAAATTATGTACCCCCATCTTAAAATAACATTGTAACATAAACTTAAGAGGGGAAGTAAATTGTTTTAATATCAGGAACTGAGAACATCTCCAATACTAGTTCCAATAAAGACAAACTATTGAAGTCATGATGACAAATACCAACAGAGCTTGAACAAAACAAAACCAGTATTACCTCATATTACTACTATACAACTGACACACATAGGATACTTTTAATAATATATGTCACTACAATATTCATATTGATAAATTCTGTACATATAACTTGTAATTAAAATTGATTGTGATTCCTGGTTCCCTTTGTATTTGAATCAGGACACATATTCATTCATGACAGCAATGAATACATATTGTTATTTGAAAAGTTATCAGTGACTCCTTTAAGATATCCTTGTAGAGTGTTTTATGTATGTGAGTGTCACATTGTTGTCAAGTGTGGTGGAATAAATTAAATTGTTTATCTGTCTGTTGTTGTTATGACTTACACTTCATCATACACATACCCTAGACATACAACGTAGTCATCACACTATTCCAGAATAATTCTGACTGAGATATATATATATGTGGCAGCAAGTAAGGTTATCTATAATACACTACTCTTATTAGATATAGATACCTTCACAGCTGATCTCAGTCAGTACACTAAGTCCCCTATAAATATTTATAACATCCCACTTCACCACAGATGAGGCGGAAAAATTTTTAGGCCACAAACGGCTCCTGGGTCGACCCAGCCCCAAATGGGTACCAGAGCTACTCTGGGAAGGTTAAGGCGGCCGGCGTGATGCCGTTCACATCACCCCTCGTGTGCCGACGGTCAAGATAATATGGGCCTAACACCATATTCCCAATATGCCTCAATGGGCGTGTAACGGGTTCCTTTTAGAAACATCTTTATCTTTAACCACGTGGGTCTACAAGTTAACATCTGTCTGGCAGTGTGTTTGCCTCCAGAAATAGACAGAGTACAAATCTCACTAACGGTTTTTTTAAAGACTAAATGCCTATACTGGGCCTATTGATCCAGATCCTATTTCTTCACAAACTCTCATGTACATGCAGCCCTGTGGCGAGAAAAAATTACAAATCATTAACATTCCGATATTCTTGACTATTTGTGGTGTGACCAATAATTATCTATTGAAAGAAGTTACCAACCGGTCATTTTCCTAAATAAGGGAAACCTCGTGATTCTGACACTGTGTGCCCGCTTAAGTCTTATTCTTACCCGATCTGAGTAAATTGACACTAACTTAAATCTGAAAAAGAAAACCATCGCATGAAGAGGACGCTCCCCGGACCCATAGGATGAAACCAAAATCTGCAGAGCTGGGATCCGCTTCATCAAAAAGACAGACAGATTAAACGGTGTGTGTGTACTAACGTGCGCCAGACGGCGAACACCAGCAAGATTTTAGGTAAGAAAAGGGAGACAGGGGCCCTGCTGAAAGAACAGAGTGAAAGCAGACTGAGTGACTCTTTTATGATATGATTGTGCACCCACAATTTTTTGTAATTTCATTTATGCGAATTGTTGCTAAATGCGGGTTTTCCTCTCTTAGGATAGATTAGGGTATACATTCTGTTCTCAACTTTAGAGGGAAATCTGAGACTATAGTGTATATATCCGTGACTCTTTGGGGCTATCACTTTTCTTCTAACAGGATCGTGGGCTAAACATTGAGGGAAAAGATTACACCTATGGGTCTATTATACTTGTAGTAATTCATTACCTTATATGTATTTTCTATGCTCGTGATTAACATTTATGTGTTGTGGTAAATTTTCCTTATGTTAATAAATTTACATAAACTTTATTCAAGCGTGTCGGTCAGCTCGTTCCAAAATATCTATATTGCGATGTTATAGTTTTTCCACGTCTGTGCGTCTAACTGTCGTCACTTATGTGTGTGTGTGTATGTGAGTGGAGATATATATTAATATATATTATAATAGACTGTCTGACTCCTCTAGATCTGTTGTAAAAGATAGGCTGAAAGAGATGTCACAGGATCCTACTTTATATGCTGCCTTAACCTCGGCAAGTTCTGAATCCTGGACTACCTGTCACAGGATCCCATAGTCGATATGTTTGGTCCGTAGTTTGGGTGTGTGTGATCGTATAGCGGTCTGTTGTGATAGTTGTGATCTGATGTTGTGGTGGACAGTGGTGGGTGAGTGGTGAAACCAATCTTTCCAACTTCAACTATTATAACAGTTAATCGAATTCACTACCCCACTTAGAGGTATACAATATGACACAGTCACTTGAAAAGTTTATAGTTCTTTTATTTAGCTCCAGCTATATAATTTAGGTCGCTTCGAAATTCTGATTTATTCTTTTCCCCCTCCTTGACAGTCATAATATTCATGGGGTTCTCTTTTCCCCGGGATCTGCTTGAACCACGTTCGATGTTAAAACCCTTGGGTTGACCTACAGGTCATTTGGATTTCCCCTTCCTACGGCAAAGACGCTCTTCGGTCATTAAACGCACTTACCCATTTGTCACAAATGGTGTATTTCAATTTCGTGAATAAGGAGCTAATACAGAGTTGATTTGCCTCTAGTTCTTTTTCTCAGTTCTTTCATTATTCTTGATCTTTTCTCCTTGGGGTGAAATGGAGCGCCCTTCTGGTTCAGTGGACATCTTGTAACCCTCTGTCTCGTCATCGTTGTTCCGTATGACGTGGTGGTCTCTCGAATCCCTTTTCCTTTCTTTCATCCGCATCGAGAGTACCTTTTTTTTCTTCTCCTTATAGTCGGTGCATTATTCCTTTTTATTACGTCATTTTGTCTGTATGTCACGGCTCCTGTGACATATTCACCCCAGGGGCCCTCAAAGAAAAAAAATATGTCTAAAGCATCATTCTCCCCTGGTTCTATCTCCCACTGATCCATAACCTTCCCCTTTCCCAAATCACCCAATACTAACTAACGTGAACTTATTCTTTACAAATTCTAATACTTAAATAATAACATGATTAACTTCTTAATTATCAATTTAACTTCCAACTTCAACAAGTTTTACCTTCTTAAATTATATACCACAATCAACACTCAATTATGGTTCAGCCCTCACCTTACTCTCGTCTCTCGCCACCACAACTCAGCCCCTCAACTTAAACTCGTTTCTCCTAACGACTTGTATTCCCACTAAGGAACAACTCTCACCAGTCCCTCCTTACTTCGATAGTCACCCTCTTGTCATTCCGCCACTGCATGTACGTTTTCACCCCTTGCTCTGCTGTTTGAGCATTATCGTTTTCCCCACTCAGCTCACTCCGTCCGTTTGGACTCTAATTATGTCCTTATACAAGAATTAGCCATCGCTTCCATCTTGTACTTATAACTGCTATAAGCAGCCTTCAAAGATTCTCTCTCTTTCTCTTTTCTTTCTTAATCCTGCTTGCTATCTCATTTCGTTCTCTGTGCTCCTCTCACAATTTTACCTTACCCTCTGGGTTTTCGGAGAAGCCTATCTCCTCACAAGTCTCCACAAGACTTTAGCAATCGCCGCAACATCTTTGCTCTCCACACTACCTCTAAATCTCGTTCCCTCTCTGGAACTATCTCTTTCTCATGATCATCTCAACCATTCCTTTATGATCGCCATCTCTCATGGCCCTTCATTTCTCACCATCTTAACCTTTTCTACCTCAATCTTAATTTTACCATCTCTTATGGCTACTTCTTCGTCTCACATAATCTCTTCGTCATTTTTCATGACCTTTCCCTACCTTAATTATTCATTGTGTTCAATCTTTTCATCATTACAGCCTCTCTACCTCTCTTACTCATAACTCCATTATTTCCGCCCCATTGACCTCCTTGTCCCTATATCTCTCCCACGACTCTGGTTAGCAATTTCTATAGTTGCTTCCTCCTTTATTTATTTTCTGACTTCTAATACGATTTACTTGCTCCATTCTTCTCTGTCGTCTCTTCATGTTTTCGTCATCTAACATTTTCGTTAGAACCATATCTATTTCATCTCTTGTTTCTGGAAAGTGTGTATGATACTTTCCCTCTAACAACCTCCATACCTTGCTTCTTGATAAGTTAATATCAGGCCGTCCTAAGATAGCTTCTATCACCTTCTTTAACTCTACTATATTTGGTTCATCCTCTTTAATCATTTCCTTACTCGTGTCATTCACCTCTTTTCCCACTTCTTTCCTCAATTTTTCCACCAATTCACATCTCTCCGTAGGCCTTACTTTCCTCAAGTAGCTCTCTTTATTCCCATATCTTATATTCTCTTTTAGGCTTTCATCCTCCGTGAATACCCATTTATCTTCTTTATCTGACGATATACCGTCTAAATAGCTTGTTTCCGAATCAGAGAACACGTCTCTTTCAATTACTTTAATTCCCCAATAATCAAGTTTTTCCATTACTCTCATCACAAGTCTGCGAATTTCTCCAGTTCTTCCTGATAAGTCCGTATCAAACCTTCTCTCTAGAAATCTCTGTACATACTCTAGTACCACTGTGTCGGGTTTAGCTCCTTTCAATTCATCTTTTATGGCTTTCTTCATCTCCTTTATACTTGGCTTAGCTACCTTGCTAATTTTCTTCTTCTCTTTCAAGCTTCTGTTAACTCTCTGTACTTCCTTCTCTACTTTTTGCTCTCTCTTCTTTTTCTCGAAATATGAACAATGTGCCGCTATCTCTTCATCCTCCTCTCTTTTCTTATTATTTCTTGAGTTCCTCTCAACTTCTTCCTTCTCAATTCCATCATTACACCGATTCCTACTTGTTTTCCTGACATCTTTAGACGCTTCCACCTGGTTCTTTCTGGCTTCTAATTCTTCAATCTCCTTCTCGATCTCTGCACACAATGCAGTTATCTCTTCTATTGTGGACATCTTGGAATCTCTGCCCCTTTTCTCCCTTTCTTTTCTCGTCTCCGACTGGTTTTCATCTCGCAATCTTGTGAGAGCTCTTTCATAATCTGATGAATCATCCGACGATACATCAATCTTGTCATTATTCTCTCGTGCATCTGTACTGCCTAACCTTTCCTGTGCCTCTGAAATCCTTTCCGTCTGACTCATCAAGTCCTGAGGAATTCCCTGTGGTTTCAGTTGAACTGTGGTCCCCTCTGGTTTCGTGTCTTCATTCTTCTCATCCCCATCTGTCAGAAATCTCCGCTTATAATCCATCAACGGAATTTCATCTTCGCTTTCCCAATTATCTGTTAGAAATCTCCGCTTATAATCCATCAACGGAATTTCGTCTTCGCTTTCCCAATTATCTGTTAGAAATCTCCGCTCATAATCCATCAACGGAATTTCATCTTCGCTTTCCCAATTATCTGTTAGAAATCTCCGCTTATAATCCATCAACGGAATTTCATCTTCGCTTTCCCAATTATCTTTTCTCCCATCGATCTCCCTATCACTAATCTGGTGCTCTATATTTTCTTTTCTCTTTTCTGTTTCAGAATTTGTTTTTGTCTTGTTCCTACCCGTTTCCATTCCTACTCTAGTATTTAGATTACTAAAAGGGTTTTCCATCAACGAATAACCTTCTGGATTCCTTTCTTCACTATCGATCTCTGGTGTCGTTACACGGGTGGCTCTCCTTCCTTGCTTCTGTGCGTTATGTTTACATCTTTTGTTATTCTGTTTATTAATAAGTTCAGACACTAAGTCCGTCTCTTCTCTTCAAGTTCAACTTTGGTCTTTCTCTTATACAATTGATCTCCGCTCCATTTTTAATCTTACTGTTCGTTGTTACTTCCTTTGTACACAGTTGTATCTTGGCACAGTGTCCATTTTCTGTCCTAACATTAAAATCGTTTACTTCGAAACAACTTCCACCTTTTATTTCTTGAAGAAAATTTCGTACCGCTATCCTATTGCGTCTCTTACTTAAGGTTTTCCAGTGTCTAGGTGCTTCCGAAATGTTGCACACACTGCTCTTGTAAATAATTCTAGGTCCGTTATCTTCCCTTGGTAATCTACGTTTACAAAAATCGTTTTCTCTAACTTTCCTATTTCTATCCAATCGTCTGTTCATAAACCTGGTTCTATTTCCACAATTCTTCTTATATCCATACTTCTATGTCGTCTAACGAGGTTCTGCGGAGCATAGTTTTCTCGATGAGTTTGCCGATGTCTTCTCGAGGTAAATTCTCCAATTCTCTGTCTATCCAATCTTCCACTCTCCTCATGTCCCCATCTATCTACTCTAGGCGGAACATTTTCTCTACTAAAGTCCCATTCTGGATTTCTACCTCTGTATGTAGACCTGTGGTCGTACTCTTCATCCACAACTCTTCCATGTCTATATTCCATACCTCTTGATACTTGTCTGAACCCCACCGGAGCAGCTCTCTCACTTATTTTCCTATGATTTCTGTCTTCCCTCAACTCACTTCGTTGTCCGGTATGACTCTCCATTCTTCGCTTCTTACACACCGCTGCTAAATGTCCCTTGGCATTACACAAATAACATCGTTTCTCCCCTGCCATCTGTATGATTCCTCTCCCGGGTTCTCTGTCTTTGCCATCTCCGTACTGCCTGCGCTGGTGGCCAAGATAATCCCCTCCTCTTCGTCTATCGCTAACTGCCTGTCCAGTCCATCGAACTTCATTTTCTTTCCAATTCTTTTCTTCCTGATTGTTCCCTGACCTTAGTTGAAACCTCTTCATCAGATTTTCTTCCGACAAGGCCAATCGTATAGCCTCATTCAAGGTTCTGGGATTCTTTCTCAAGAGAAGCAATCTCATTCCATCCTTATATAATGCATCAATAAAAATTCCAACCAACTGCCCCTCAATATCTGGACTCCGTATATCTTGTTCTCTAAAAACTTCTTCTGCCAGGTTTTTTAATCTATCACTGAACAACTGGACTGATTCTCCTGACTCTTGTTTTACTTGCCTAAGCATTCCCCATAGATAATGTTGGTCCACCGACTCCCCGTATCTATTCAACAATCCTCTTTTCAACTCTTCCCATGTTTCCTGGGGTTCCTCTTCAAATCTTCTTCTCAAAAAGTCATTCAACAAATCATCACTAGTTTTTTTTTTTTTTTTTTTTTAACCAGCGGCACTTGGGCTTTCAGCCCTTCGGCCCAATGACATGTCATTGCGAGGCTGGGGAACCTGAGGACTTTCCTTCCAACCCGGTCAGGGGCTTCGCTCCTTCCCATCCACAGAGGGTTTATCACAGGAGCCGTTCAGGCTATTCAGTCAAATTTCCGGCCGTAAACATTTCTTCAAACGCCGACGCCCGGGTTTGAACCATGAACACCTGGTCGCCAGTACAACGCCGAAGCCATTACACCAGCGCGGCTCCCATCATCACTAGTTAAAAAAGCTAACCTTTTTTTTTTCTTCTTCGTTTGCCCCTATGGAGTAAGCATATCTCTCTATTTTTGCAATCCACTTTTTACAACCTCCTGTTTCTCCTCTATAGGTCTCGATGTTTTGTCGCAAACCAGTCTGCCTGTTTTCTATACTCCACCTCTCTAGGGCATTCGTAACATGTAACAATGCTAGCGTATTTGGATCTAATCCTTGTCCTTCTGCCATTTTTCAACGAAAATATAATCTTCTTACTCTTCTTACTTTTTTGTCGATAATCCTACTTACTCATTGTTGCGCACATATTCTTTGGTGACGCACGGATTACGCATACAAAAGTAAAATGTATTTATTTGTCTGATGAAGATATAGTTATCTTTGAATGCATGTTTTTTGGTCTTAAGGGACAGAACTCAGATTAGGCAATGGGTATTCATTCTGTGAGTTATCGCTCTTTGTAGCGTTCTTAAAAATGGAACTCGGCGGAGGAATCTAGACTTACTTTAATCTATTCTATGTTTGGTTAGGAATAGATTGTTATTGCTTCAGTATGTCTATGGCCCGAATCTATATGTAGTTCTTGTCTATGTAGGACGAGTATGTCTTACATCTTGATATCTTAGTATGTTTAAGTGGAACTATTTTTCTTGTACTGTACTTTTGGGGTCAGGTGCTTTTCGGCGCATGAAGATACGTTAGGGAGTCCTTCGGTGTTAGAAAGCCTATGGCGGGAGTCATGTCGGAGACCTGCCCAAAAGTTTGTGATCTCTTTTTGATTATGGCAACGAAGATATTTTCTTCGGGGATTGCTAAATCCATGAGTTCCCTAGTGTTCATTCCATAACGCCAGGAGAAGAGCGTTTGTGCTTGCTAGTGTATTCTTATGTTAAGGTAAACGTACTTTTGCTGACTTCGTTCATTCCTAGGCTTAAGATGGGCAGACGTTTACATGAATCTACCTATGTCAGTATGTCAGAACGACATATTATTTAGCAGCACTGTTTATGTTTCTATACAGCAATTATTAGGACAGATTAAGCTGATGCTTGTGGAAACTTTGATATTCATGAATGGAATCTTTATTGGAGCTTGGTCGTACATCGTTATGGTGAGCGATGTTTACAAGACTAGAAGCCATTTTGAAATACTACGTATTGTCGATCATCTACCAGAGAACAGGGACGCCCTTATTATCCGATGATGATCAAGAGATCACACTTATGAAAGGAAAATCTATTCTTGGGTGATTTAACATTTGCTCAGAAGATATTTGCTGAATGCTATTTAAAGAAATCTCCGCTAGGGTGCAAGCTACACTTATGCTAAAGGAGGTTCTGTCTAGGAGTCACCGTAAACATTATTGATTAACTGACATGACTAGTCAGTAAGGCCTGATGAAGATTTGTTAAACATTATATATTAACTGACATGACCAGTCAGTAAGGCCTGATGAATATTTATATGAGATATGGAACTCTGAATGTTGGTATACTGATGTTCCATTGTGATTGTCCTCAACATAAATGCCAATTGATTAATGTACACCGTGGGTCAACAATATGTTATTGATGTCGACCTGTGTTCCTGCAACTGTACCCGTTCTGTCAAGTGTGTGCGTCCCATTAAACTGTTGAAACGTTCACGGTAGTCAGTATCCTTAACTTCTGATACGTATGAGTGAGTATTCGTATTTCCAGTCAACTTTACAGAACAGTTCACACATTCACGTATTAACAGTCACTCTACCACTCATGATACACATTACATCCTTGTCGAGTCCTCAAGACGTTTGGAGCAAGGTGACCTGTACACCTGACACTGTGCTTGGTTGTTTGAGTTGACTATTCAGTCCCAGTACATCTTTACAACGTACACGGATGTACACCAAGTTACAACAAGATAAAACACAGCTTTATCACTCATATTCCTCACTCCACCTTTTTCATATTATTTACCCTGAACAATATATTAATTTTTTTAAATACACAATGTTACTGAAGGGAAATATTGTTACACAAAAATTAATCCAACTACATTATAGTTAACTGAATCAGTCCTTGGGTTAGGCCTTGGCTACCATGTCTTTGATTTCTTTGACTGTCCCTTGATTTGCAGACAGTGTTCACGTTTTCAGGAATTCTGGGTTGTAGACGATTCACGTCTCAAGATCTCTTGACGGTAGACAGTTTTCACGTTGCAGGATCTCTTGACGGTAGACAGTTTCACGTTACAGGATCTCTTGACGGTAGGCAGTTTTCACGTTGCAGGATCTCTTGACGGTAGACAGTTTTACGTTACAGGATCTCTTGACTGTAGACAGTTTCACGTTGCAGGATCTCTTGACGGTAGGCAGTTTTCACGTTGCAGGATCTCTTGACTGTAGGCAATTTCACGTTTCAGGATCTCTTGATTGTAGACAGTTTTTTCGTTGCAGGATCTCTTGATTGTAGACAGTTTCGCAATTTCAGGATCTCTTGACTGTAGACAATTTCACGTTTCAGGATCTCTTGACTGTAGACAGATTCACGTTACAGGATCTCTTGACTGTAGACAGATTCACGTTACAGGATCTCTTGACTATAGGCAATTTCACGTTTCAGGATCTCTTGATTGTAGACAGTTTTCTCGTTGCAGGATCTCTTGATTGTAGACAGGTCTGCAATTTCAGGAATCTTTCTTGCTTGTAGACAGTTTCACGTTTCAGGATCTCTTGATTGTAGACAGGTCCGCAATTTCAGGATCTTTTGATTGTAGACAGGTCCACAAATTTCAGGATCTCTTTCTTGATTGTAGACAGGTCCGCAATTTCAGGATCTCTCTTGATTGTAGACAGTTTCACGTTTCATATCACTGCGTGATGTTTACTTTTTGTATCCGCGACAATCCAGACGGATTCGAATCCTGATCACTGGGACCAAACTCACACCACCACCTGTCACAGGGGCCCACTTTATATGCTGCTTTAACCTCGGCAAGTTCTGAATCCTGGACTACCTGTCACAGGATCCCGTAGTCGATATGTTTGGCCCGTAGTTTGGGTGTGTGTGATCTTATAGCGGTCTGTTGTGATAGTTGTGGTCTGATGTTGTGGTGGACAGTGGTGGGTGAGTGGTGAAACCAATCTTTCCAACTTCAACTATTATAACAGTTAACCGAATTCACTACCCCACTTAGAGGTATACAATATGACACAGTCACTTGAAAAGTTTATAGTTCTTTTATTTAGCTCCAGCTATATAATTTAGGTCGCTTCGAAATTCTGATTTATTCTTTTCCCCCTCCTTGACAGTCATAATATTCATTTGGTTCTCTTTTCCCCGGGATCTGCTTGAACCACGTTCGATTTTAAAACCCTTGGGTTGACCTACAGGTCATTTGGATTTCCCCTTCTTACGGCAAAGACGCTCTTCGGTCATTAAACGCACTTACCCATTTGTCACAAATGGTGTATTTCAATTTCGTGAATAAGGAGCTAATACAGAGTTGATTTGCCTCTAGTTCTTTTTCTCAGTTCTTTCATTATTCTTGATCTTTTCTCCTTGGGGTGAAATGGAGCGCCCTTCTGGTTCAGTGGACATCTTGTAACTCGTCCTGTTAATTGCCTCTCTTACTCTAACTGTCTTCAGGGGTGAACTTGAGAGTGGATTAAAATTTTAGGGAATTTTTTTTTTCTCCTAGGATTTTTTGCAATAATTGTTTTGTTTCCACTGTAGCAACTTATTTTTGTTAGTTATTAATCTATACTACCATTCATTTGGCAGAGTCGCTTGAATTTAGAGCTTAATTGCCGATTAATAGCAGCGATAGTTAGATAACTATTTAGGAGGAGGTATCCCAGTTTAAGTATATCATCTTTTGTTGGTATTTTTCTCGTAAGTGGTAAGGAACCAGTGTATCCTTTTTCTTACTTCTTTCTCGACTAGTCTCAGTCACCTATTTGCAACGGCAGAGAGGGCGAAACTTAGATAGATGCTCAGGGACGAAGAGAGAGAAGAAAGTTTACAAGGAGAGGAAGCGAAAGCTTTTGTCAGGGACGAACTTGAGAGATATGATGCGGAAAAGAAAGAAGCGGAAGACCGTCTATTACAGCAGAAGAAGATTGAGGAAGAAATGGAAATTCGCAGGGCGAACGAAAGAGAGAAGGAGAGACAGCATGAGGAAAGAGAGAAGGAGAAACAGCATGAGGAAAGAGAGAAGGAGAGACAGCATGAGGAAAGAGAGAAGGAAAGACAGCATGAGGAAAGAGAGAAGGAGAGACAACATGAGATGGCGCTTAAAGCTCTAGAGGTTCAAAATCGTGGTGCTGCCTCCACCTCCAGCAATGGAGAGTCTTCTCCACATTCTTCCTTAACTGATCCTTCTAACACTCAATCTCTTCAACTCAACGCTATGTCTTTTGCTCTAGAATCCTTCCCTTGTCCTAATGAGAAGATTGACACATGATTTAAAAATTTGAGAAAATAGCAATTCTGTACGGTTTAGAGAGGTCGCGTTGGTGTATGAAACTCTCCAAGGCCCTAATTATCAAAAAATGCGCTGGCCGAACTACCGGCCACAAACGTAAACCGACAGAAGAGCCTTTTCGAAAGAATAATCTAGACCAATCTTCTCATGTTTCTCATGCTTCTAACCAAAATAACCACAGAGAAACTGGACCTCAAAATCCCCCTCCTAAAAAGTCTAAGTTCTACAAACACAAGTACCCCCCCCCCCCCAACAATAAGCAGTCTGATCAACCCAACCTTCCTACATGGCAGCGCAGCAAGAAAGGACAAGGTGGCAAAGGGAAAACCCCTGAGCACGGGACATATGATCAGAGCGAGCAAACCAAACCTAAACGCATCGGATGCTTGCTAACAGTCTCGCAAGGTAGAATTAATGTCAATGATTCTCAACCTGAAGAGGGGAGACGCTCAACGCGAGGTACTGTTCTTTTGAACGGTTCTTCAACTTTTTGTTTATTTGACACGGGGCTTTCTTTTGATTGCATTGTTGCCAGGCACCTGGTCAAACTCGGTCAAGAGACAGAAGAAACCGTTAAACTTTGTGGAGTTTTTAAGAGTGATGCACCAACAACGCTTCCCATTGCATTGGTTGAGATCCACTCTGATTTTGTCAGAGGTGAAATCGAAGCGGCTGTTATGGATGACCCGATCTACCCAGTCATACTTGGATGTAGATATGTGTTTGTTGGGAAACCGGAGGAGCCAATTGTGGCAACAGTAACCACAAGAGGGCAAACAAAGAAGGAACGGGATGTTGCATGGTGGTTTGCTCTGAACAATGTTCCATGTGATATGAATAAAACAATTATAAATTTATGGCCATTGTTTTTTCTTTGATATGTTAGTTTTTTTTTATTCAGTGATAGTGCATCGTGCCTTCGATGGAAGATTAAGCGAATGCGGGGATGGAAGATTCCGAACAATACTTGAACCTTGGAATACGATTGATTTGATAAGTCATTTCATTGAGTCCATACATTTAATTCACAGTTGTACACACAGGATGATCATTTCAAATAGGAGTAGAACATAAGTCCATATAAGTCATGCATAAATTAATCAATAACGTAGACTGCTGGTTTACGTGTCAATGTCCGTTTAAGGATACAATGCAGTATTGTCGTCAGAACATCACAGCTATATGCACGCGCAGCTAGACATGGCTACCTGCCGACAGTGAGACTGCGAGTCTGAATATTTCATATGAATTTGACGATTATTCTTCTCCTTCTGAGAATTCTAGTTAAATACTAACCTCCATAAATTTCCCTCTCATATAGAGTTCTAGGACTGACCCTGGTCCATCAAAAAATGCATATATAAATGGCTATATCATGCCATTGAATTGGAAGGTTAGAAAAACGCAGCTATTCAGCTTGGCGGTCAATTAACAAAGGGTAGTGTTTCTTAGTTACCGACTGTGACCCAAACAACGCTATACACGTCATAATCGATCGTGTATGGAGCGTTCAATAATTGAAACATCTATCGCAATATATTAAATGCCTTAACCTTTACAATTGCACGTCTGATAACCTTTAGCAGACGGCGTTAATATCATATACCGTAACAATTCCCTGTACACCGGGGAAAAAAAAAATCGATAGATTTTTTTTCAAGATCTATCCGACTTAACAATTTTTCAAAAAAAATTTAACACAATTGTGACATATGGCCGACGATGTTCTGAGTAGAACCGTGTTGCGGTCATGTCAACTAACTATTTGTCATAGTCATCTAACATTAATCATATTATATATCAATATTATACATATTATTATATCAACTAAATAAATGTCCAATGTTAATAGTGAATGATAGAATTAAATTAAAGTAAGGTCTGTCGTATTAGTATGTCATATAGGAATTAATTTGACTAATTAACATTAAATTAATTAATTAAACTAAGAGTTAAATTATTAAGGTTCTAATGTAACGCGATGTTATGAGAGAAGAAAAGACAAAATAAGTGAGAAGAAATAGAAAGAAATTCGAATATAAGTTTAACTTAATTGTGTGTGTTAAGTGTTAGTGAATAATAACTATCTAATTTAACTAACTAAATAATGTATAGGTACATTAAAAAAAAAATATTAATTTAATACTTGTGTGAGATTTATTTTCTCTTTTCATAATTTCTTCTTTTTATATTTCGTTCTCTTTTTTTTTTTTTTTTGTTCTTTCATTTCATTTTTTTCTCACATTTCATTTTATTGATAATAATTCAATTAAGAAGTTAAGTTAACTAATTAATTAGTATAGGATATGATGATCCATCCGTAGTCTTGATCCTGATGAATTTTTTTAGGCAAAAATGTTCAAACGTTTACGTTGGAAAGAAATGTCATTTATCCCAGCATCCAAGAATTAAGTGCACATAGGATAATAAGTTCGACTTGTCGTCAGATATTGTTCCATGATTGTTCAACGAATATTCATATATCGTGTATGGACGTTAGACGAAGTTTGAATGTCAATATGTATACCTTGATTGTCTTTAGTTCCATTCTGTGATGCATATAGTGTTTATAAAGTTTAAATTGAAGGCAAGGTTAGTTCTCTTATAGTTGATATGTTTTAGGAATGTTAATGTTGATTATTCGTCGTCAATAGGATTACGTGACAACGCATCCGCCACAATGTTTTCAGTGCCAGGAATATGTTCAATGGAGAATTCAAATGGCTGTAGGATGATTGCATATCTGGCGAGTTTCTGGCTTTTATGGTTAGATCGACGCAAGGATGCTACAGCACGTTGGTCCGTCTGTATGGTGAAGGGAGCACCAAGCAGGAACTTTTCGAGTTTAGTTATTGCCCATATCACAGATAAAAGTTCCTTGTCGACTGTGGAATACTTTGTTTCTGCCGGCTTTAGCTTTCTTGAAATATATAAGGTAGGATGTAGAATGCCATCATGGTTCTGGAGCAGGCATGCACCAATGCCGTAGTTACTAGCATCTGTTCGTAAGAAAAATCTTTTGGAAGCATCGGGAAGTCTTAAAATTGGTTCATGCGAGAACAAATTTATAATTTTGTTGAAAGTTTCATTGCATGTACCAGTCCATGTCACCTTCACCGGCATGTCTTTTTTTAACAATGAAGACAATACAGCCGTGATGGATGACAAGTTTGGTATGAATCTACTGTAATATTGAACAAGTCCTAACAAACTCCTGACCTGTTTCTTCGTCTGAGGAACTGCTATGTTTAGAATTTTGGAGACTGTACTAGGTAACGTTCGGATATATCCCGATCCAATGATATGTCCCAAAAAGGTTATCTCATTACACGCGATTTGCACCTTTGTAGGTTTAGCAGTTAGATGATAATTCCTTAGAGTGTCGAAAACATATCTAAGTCCCGAAACATGTTCCTCAAACGACGAACTAAACAAGCATATGTCGTCAATATATGTAATAACGTCTGGTCTACCTGATAAAATTTGTCGCATCAGGCGAATGAAGGTAGCTGGCGCATTAACAAGCCCAAAAGGCATCACATTCCACTGGTATAGACCTTGTGGAGTGGAAAATGCGGTGTAGTACTTAGCCTTTTCGGTCAGTGGTATCTGCCAATAACCTTTAGTTAAGTCTATCTTACTAAATATAGTTGCGTTGGATAGACGTGGCAGTAAGTCGTCGATAAGTGGATGTGGTTCGCTGTCAACTATAGTCTTAGCATTTAATTTTCTATAATCAACACATAGTCTGATGTTATTGTCCTTCTTCCGGACAATCACTAATGGAGAAGAGAATGGCGAATTACTAGTCTCAATGATTCCCAGAGACAACATCTGTTCAAGTTCCTTAGTAGTTTTAGCAAGGAAATGTAAAGGAACAGAATAGGGATGTACACGAATAGGTGTATCATCATTGAGAGTAATGTCATGACTGATAGCCGATGTGCGACCCGGGACGTCGGTCAATACATCTGGATAAGATTGTAATAGATTAGCAATCTGTAGACGCTGTTGCGGTGTAACCGTTGAAGAGATGGTTACATCCCGCCAAGATTCAGTAGGTTGAACTACTGGTACCGGTAACGGTAACTGTACCTCAGGAAAAGAAGATTCTTCTTCCTGGATGACAGATAAGTTAGAATAATAACAAGTAGATACTGTGTTGTCATCTAGTTCATGAAAAATTGACTGTAAGTGTTCAGGACGTGTATGAAATTGCTTGAGCATGTTAATATGAAATATCTTTTTGTGTCCCTTGATATCTAAGACGTAATCAACGTCGGAAATTTTATCAATGACTTTGTAAGGACCATTCCAAGATATCAATAATTTATTGTTATTGTGAGGAAGTAACACATAAGCCTCGTCGCCTGGGAATAATTGGCGTAATCGTCGAGACCTATTTTGTAGAGATCGAGCCTTAGCTTTTGCAGCCTCAGAAGAAGCTGTTGCCAACTGGCAAGACTCAATAATGTTCTTCCGAAGATTAATCACGTACTCGTAAGATGACTGAGTGTCCTGAGTCATCTCCGCGTCAATTAATAAGTCTTTTATTAGTCCCATAGGACCTCTTGGGGGAGCACCAAAAACTAATTCAAAGGGAGAGAAGCCAGTTTGTTCATGCGGTACCTCCCGATAAGCAAATAGAACAGCTGGGAGTGCTCTGTCCCAGTCATGAGGGTGCTTAGCAGTAACCTTATGTAGTAGTTGTTTAAGTGTACGGTTAAGTCTTTCAACCGCACCATTACTCATAGGATGATAAATACTACTTAAATTCCTATCAATGTTCCAAGTTTTCATGACTTCCTTCATGGTGTCAGATATAAACTGTGACCCATGGTCTGATAAAAGTTTTCTAGGAAACCCTATTCTAGAAAAGATGAGATGTAGTGCATCAGCTACATCTGTGGTAGTGGTGGTCTTTAATGGGATAGCTTCTGGCCATCGTGTGCACAAATCAATGCACGTAAGGACGAATCTATGTCCTCTGGCCGATGGTAGCAATGGACCAATAATATCTATTGCCATCTTGTCAAAAGGTCTTACTGAGATATCGCAAGCCTGAATAGGCGCCGTGTGAAAAGCTCCACGTGCTTTCACTTCTTGGCATGTAGTACAGGAACGTACATACTGCGAAATATCTCTTGACACTCCTGGCCAAAAGAATGAAGACAGTACTCGAGATCGTGTTCGAGTATATCCCATATGTCCAGCACAATGTGAGTCATGTGCATGTTGAAGAATGTACCGTCTAAAAGTATACGGGACCATAACTTGTTGTTTCATTTGTGATTTGTCATTAAAACATCTAATCAATATGTCATTTTTAATAACAAAACAATGTTTGTTATTATTACCTGAGGATAGATTGTCAACTTTATCAACCAACTTAAAAATTTTTTTTAAAGATTTATCCTCTTTTTGTTTGGTTGCAAATGTTTCCCTGTCAATAGGTGAATTGACTACAAATTCCTCTTGGTTGTCTGCATCCATTTTATTATCATCAACTTTCTCCATGAGTTGAGTCTGCGCTCTAGTCGTCACGGCGTTTCCAGTGCATAGGTTATGTTTCTCCCATTCTATAATCTCATCTGGAGTACAATCTTTACTGCCGTGTATACGACCAACCATCAGATCAGCTATAGGCTTTTTTAGCATACATACTTTTACGTTCCCTGTGAAAAAAGGTGTGTTAACATGAATAATAGCTGTGGGGTAAAACTCAATAGTTCCCCCAAAAGTCATGCAACGGACATATCCCCCGTTGCACAGCTAGGATGTACCAGCGACTGTCGTACACCAATCGTTGTGGATCCTGAATCCCTCAGCACTGAGACGACGGATCCATTAACTAATCCCCTGTTAAAAATTAGTAGGCCTGTTCCATCGTTGACTGCAAGACCTACCTCTGGTGTAATATGTCCGCAGTTAAGCACTGTTTCTTTCGCCTTCTGAAAAATAAGATTGCATTGTTGGCAACTATTTGCCACATTATAATTAATAGCAAAACATGCAGCAGAAGACTGTGTTGTATTATTGTCAAGTGGGACCTGAGCTATAGGGGTAGTATTATTTGTAACTGCCGCCCCTGTATTATGGTTGTAATGAGATGATCCCCGAGAATGAGATCGATTCCGAGTATAATTGTTAGAATTATCTCGTCGTCCTCTATAGTAACTATTATCTCGATGTCTCGAGCCATGATTATTACCATTCCAGTTACTATTATTATTGGGAGTATGTGATCGATTATAATTAGTGTTATGTTGACCATTGTGGTAGTTTGTTTGAGGTGAATAATTTCTATCTCGTGATCTACCTCTGTTGAACTCATTTTTATTGTTGAAATCATTATTATGTCCCTTCTGAAAGTTAACATTGTGATTTCTTTGGAACCTGCTTCTGTCTACACTGTGATGTCTTTGTTTGTTATTATGATTGTAGGCCATATTAGACGCCACAGGTAGAGGTTCTCTTAATGAGGAGTTAGAAATGGTTGCATTCGGATGTGCCGAACAGTAGTTTAAAGAAATTTTTTCTAACTCGTCCATAGTACCTGGTTTACGCTCCTGCAAATATGCAAAAAATGGCTGGCTAACCGAAGATAATACCTTATCCCGTAGTAGTAAATCAACTAATTTGTCGTATGATTTGTTGACTTCTGCCAGTTCAACCCATCTATTAAACGTATTGCGTATGTTCGCAATGAATCCTGCAAAATCTTTTGGAGATTCAGGTAAAATTCCCTTAAATTTCAACCTACAGTGTTCCTCGTCCAGGTGAAACCTTCGTAAAAGCAAGGACTTAATAGCACCGTAGTTATTTGCTATTGATGGGTCAGCATTTTGAGAAGCCGTCAGTGGTTCTCCAACCAAGAATTCATTTAACTTGAGTACCCATGACTCTTCAGGCAAATGGTTAGTTTTGCAAGTCTGTTCAAAACGTGACAGGAACGATGAAAGGTCGTCCACGTTCAAGTTGAGAGTGGGTAATTTAAAGTTGTAGAAATGTTTAGTTTGGCTGGATGATGATCCATTTTGTGCGTTATTATTCTGGTTTGCATCAGCACTTTGTGCTTGTAATCTTGCTGTCTCCAATTTAATACGCGCCAATTCCATTTCTTGTTGTAAAATAATTTCCTCTCGTTTCAATTTATTCTCTTCTTCCTGTTGAGCAATTTCTCTTAATCTATTTTCCTTGGCAATTTGCTTCATCTCACGTTCTGCTTCCTCTTTCTTTAATGCAGCCTTTTGTTCCTCTTCCTCTTTCTTTAATGCAGCCTTTTGTTCCTCTTCCTCTTTCTTTAATGCAGCCTTTTTCTCTGCTTCTTTTCTTTCATGTTTTTTCCAGTTCTGCCTCAGCAAACTGACGAAGTTCTTGAGATTTATAACCATATTCCCTACCAATTTTAACGAAATGGTCTATAGTAAGCATTTTGACTTTTATCTGTAAGTAATTATTGATAATTACTGATTAAAATAGTCAATAGTAGCTTCAGAGTAATTATTATACTTACTCAACTTAGAAATATTCAATATAAATAATCACAATAGTACTGAACTCTAATGTCTAAGTTCAACTAATAGACAATATTTTGTAACAATATTGTATCTAAATAATACTATATCATAAATAGTTATGATATCTGTTAACTATTATGTAATTACTTCACACAATTAATCTTAATATCCAATAATGTTGGGTATGATTCCTAGTAATTATATTGTTCAATGTACTAAGTCACTCTCTTAGTACCAGAAAAGTATATTAAATAATATACAATGGGTCTATTACCTCAAAGGTAGACTATAAGATTATTTTATTTGGTCAATATATATATTATATTATTATGCCCTAAGCATCTCTTATAAATTGTAGTGCTACTTTCTTGGACTATCACTGCATAATTATGCAATGTCCCATATTAACCTTAAATATCAGAAAAAATTAATTAAATTAAATTACAAGTGTATTATTGCATATAATATCATATTATTAATGTAGTATTTAACATATATCATGAGGACAAACAAAACAATGATGCAACTAAAGGGTACAAAGAATGTTAAGACGCAAACAAGACATTTTCACAATTAAAAATGAATTTATGAACTAAATAAAACAAGCGGAAGTGTCACAAGCCAAATGAAGGGTCAAGGTCTGACCCGAGGTCAACTTAATATTCAAAGTACACAAAAAAAAATGACTGCAAAAAATGATGACATCACAGGACTCATAACGGACGACCATTTAACAATCATCAAATAAATGATAGTAAGAGGAGACTGGACGAAATAGTTAACAATTTTATTCGGTATATGATATTAACGCCGTCTGCTAAAGGTTATCAGACGTGCAATTGTAAAGGTTAAGGCATTTAATATATTGCGATAGATGTTTCAATTATTGAACGCTCCATACACGATCGATTATGACGTGTATAGCGTTGTTTGGGTCACAGTCGGTAACTAAGAAACACTACCCTTTGTTAATTGACCGCCAAGCTGAATAGCTGCGTTTTTCTAACCTTCCAATTGCACGTCTGATAACCTTTAGCAGACGGCGTTAATATCATATACCGTAACACGGGAGCCTGCGCCACATCTGTTACCTATGGAACTTAAAGAGGCGCAACAAAAGGACCCTACTTTGGAGCTCTGCTTCAGGAAACTGCCGATGGCTAAGGACCCTAGACAGCACGGGGACATTTTTTCTAAAGATGGCGTACTTTATCGCAGAACGGGCAAGCCTGACCAAGGTTACAATCAGCTCCTAGTACCGAAACAGTACAGAAGCCAAATCCTAGAAATGGGGCACTCTCTTCCCTTCAGCGGACATATGGGACAGCACGCCACAAATCAACGTATATCGACTCACTATTGGTGGCCAGGGATGAACACTGATATAGTCAGATATGTGAAATCCTGTGCCCAGTGCCAACGTGTACCACCCAAGCACTGGACCTCCCCAGTTCCTATGGGGCAAATGCCAATAGTGGAGACTCCATTTGAACGGGTTGCTGTCGACATTGTTGGACCTCAAGAAAGGAGCAAACGAAGGAACAGGTTCATCCTGACCTTAGTTGACACATGCACTATGTGGACAGAAGCTATCGCGCTAACATGCACAGATTCGAAGCGTGTCGCAGAAGCCCTCGTGCAGATTTTTACTCGGTTGGGATTCCCTCAACAAGTGTTGACGGATAACGGATCTCTATACCGAAACCTGTTGACGGATGAGATCGTTAAGATCTTGAAGGACCAGCACATCTACACAAAGCCTTACACTCTGGCCAGAAGTGGGATAGTAGAACGTGTTAACGGAAACCTCAACATAATGTTAAGTAAACTGGCACAAGTGAAACCTGACGATTGGGATATTTCTATCCCTGCAGCTCTATTTGGATACAGAGAAACCCCACATACGTCCACAGGATTTCCGCCAGCCACACTTTTATTCGGCAGACCCATCAAGGGCCCACTTGAAGCCTTACTCAGGTCGCTGACAGACCAGAAGTTGTCTCAGCAAGTAAATATGTGTCGGATTTAAAGGAAAGGTTGAAACTAGGATGGGACCTAGCAACGACCAACTTTAAGTGAGCACGCGCAAAGCACGCTAACCGATACAGGAAAGTCGCGAAAGAGAGAGAACTACAACCAGGACAGAAAGTTTTGTTGTTACTGCCAACCGCAAGCAACAAACTACGCATCGGATGGCAAGGGCCGTTTACCGTCCTGAAAAAGGTTTATAAGGCTAACTACCAGATCTCTATTAAGGGAAAGGAGAAGGTTTTCCATTTAAATCTGTTAAAGAAATACTTGGAAACACCGGGGCCAACCTCCGAACATCTCACGGCGTTCGCCAAATCTGACGAAGATAACGATAGTTGCAGGGAAATTCCACTGCAATCACACGGAATCTTTCAAAAATGTCAAAAGCGGCGACGCTCTTTAAAGCGCGCACGGAAGACATTCCAGAGAAGGAAGAATATTGGGAGCAGACATGAGTAGGAATTGTACAGAGACGGAGGGGGGAGATGAGAGGGAAGAGAACAGACACCCTGAAGCTACGAATATAGGAAATTTATTTCCATAACGTAGACATGGAGTGGTTCCATATATTAAAGGGGGGACGTCTGTCGCAGAGAGATTTGTGATTAATAAGTTTCTATATCTTTTCTTTATTCTACCCGTGTCTTCTACTTTATTATCGCTCTTTTATCTTTTTTTCTTTTTTTTCGCATTCGTTTGATTGGGAAAATATAACTCTCCCATTCAAACCTTCGCCTGTCTCTTTTCTTATTTAGCAACGCATTTTTATTGCTGTTAAGCTAAGTTCGTGAGTAGACCGAATTGTGTGAAAATCGTTCTCGACAGACATTGTAGCAAATGTAATTTTGCAGGGGACGTTAAGATGTTATACCTGACAAGAAAGATAGTTGTGTCTGTGGTAACTGTGTGAGGTCAAGCACATGTAGGTCCCTGACTATAAAAAGAATGATGATGATGATGATATATTGATCAGGGGACCTAACGCTACCTCCCTAGATCTCACACAGTCCGTATTTTGATTCTAGTGGCTGGTGTATGATGTCTCTAGTGTCTAGGGGTGAAATGAAGATGATGGTACATCAACACAATACACTTTAACTCACTATAATAAATGAATAAGACAGTGGTTAAAGTTTTCTTTCAAAATTTGAATGTTTTTTTCTTTTTACAATTTAATCTGCCTGTCTCGCCAACTTCTTTTGGACAGGTCTGTGAAAATGAGGAAATATATTTACATATAATGTTTTAACTAAAAATATGGATTCTTGGTCCTATGAATATATGTTCATATAGAGTTCCTGTAGATGTATTCACAGAATCAAACTCTAATAGTGGCTAGTGATTGTCATTTGTTATGAGGAGCTGTTGTTTTCATCAAGCCCCATATAATTCAATGTTATTTTGATAGGAACTATTTTCTTAGGATGAAATGTCAGAGGTCCCAGCTGATAACTTGTCACCTGGGATTCTTCGTAGGTCGAATATAAGTCAGTATATCAATGTAGAGACAATGTAGATCAGCACCCACACGTAAGCTACTTCCGGCTATCAGCTGACAGCTTAAACTTTATAATGGAGACTTTACACCCACTCATCAGGTTTCCTGTCACCGGATGGTAACAGGAAATAAAAACTCTGCAATAAAAAGACACCCTGGCCTTTTCAACCTGATCACAACTTCTTATCCCTATCTATACATGACGGTATGGGGTCAGCCTCTTGTGCATTCATGTGCATCAGCCCCTAATTTATGACTCACACCCTTCTGTGACCACACCACAGGTCCCTATGGCAGATACGCCACTGTACTTTTACATAGTTTGCTTCAATGCAATTATGTGGAGTAACCACATCTCCTTTTATATGATTTTTTTCTTTTCTTTTCTAACTTATAAACGCTCTAGGCATGTTGAAAAGTGTTCATAGAACACAGAGGCTTCCTAACATTTCCAATACAAAATATTAATACAAAATCATAATAATATACAACAGTCAAATACAGTTCAATGTGAGGACTGAATAATGTTTGCTTCCGGCATGTCCTTCCCTTTTCCACAGCAGTATCTGACTTTTTCAGTTTTAATCAAGCATGTAAATACATAAAGCATTCTTACCACTAGTTCAAAGAAATATGTCACAAATAACGTTGACTGGCAAAGAATATGGCCTCAATTTTGCTCTGCTCCGTCCAGATAGTGAATTAGTATTTAATTTTTACAAGTTATCACTTCTGATCTCAACGTAGTTGTTTGAATAAAATTTTCTAGTCAAATGGCCACGAGACCACTATGCCTCTTGCCAATATCTATTTGAGCCGGCGTCCCCACTAACGTTATGTGTAACGAGCAAGAACAACAGTCTGTCCGGTCAAGCGTTCCTAGACATTTAGTATTTTCTCAATAACTTGGCTAATACTTGGACTACCATATTTTTTAAAACATATTTTTGCTCAGGGGACTCTAAGCTATACTACCATATGATTTTTATGATCAGTTTCAGTATGGTTTAGATTTTCAATTTTGTCACTGTCAATCGTCAAATATAAATGTTACACAAGTCGGCCATCTTCCCTCCCTGTCTCTAACATTTCCTCACTATTCAAATAAACCAACTAGTTTGAGTGACGTCAGAATACTACCGCTAGGAGGAATTGGAAAATTTGTCTGTGTGTTTGCCTCTGCTGGCTTTGCCCACAGCGTATATATATATTAAAGAGACCGCGTGCAGAGCGAAGAGGGGTTTTTCAAAACTTTGGTAGTGCTTTGCGTTAATTATTACAATCGCCTCATTCTTACTATTGAGAACTGTCCGAATTACTACAAATGTTAGTGTTAAAGTTAACATATTACGTTAATTCAAACGCCAGATTTGATCTCACAGTTCTGGCAAGTCGTTAATTACAAGCTTTTCCCCCGTTTCGTGCAGCAGATCGGCGAGATGTTAAAAGGTTTATTGTACGTTTTCGAAACCGAAACTAAAGCGTGTTAGATTTTTACGGCTGGTAATTTTCTTAGCATTCCCACTGCACAAAAGGCATCGCCCTCCTGGCGATGAAGATGAAACCAGTCAGACACCTGAGGGCTAGTGTATTTATTCATCTTAGGACTAAAATCTTACTGAAATAAGCGATTATCTCACAGATTTTACTACACACCTCCCTTCCTAAAACATGCATCCATTGCAGGTTACAATCTGTGAGATAACTTAGCGCAAATAAAGTCCTACGTTTTCTTCTGATCTTCATCACACGGATGTCTACTCAAATAATCTGCAGCGACGTTCTGAGGGCCGGGAATATATTCAATCAGAAATGAGTATGGCTGTAATAATAATGACCATCTTAATAATCTAGAATTTTCATGCTTTGCTTGGGACAGGAATACGAGAGTTGAATGATCCGTTTGGACAACAAATGTCCTGCCATATAAATAAATCTGAAAATTTTTTATAGCCCATATTAACGCCAAACATTCTTTCTCTTTTGTTGAATAATTTTTTTCCGCCTTGTTCAACTTGCGGCTCGCATAAGCGACTAGGTTCAATTCTCCATCTTGTGAGGAGGACCTTTGCAACAATGTAGCGCCCAGGCCCACATTGCTTGCGTCACTTCTCACGATAAATTGTTGATTCAAGTCAGGCAATTGAAATACTGGCCTGCTTGTGAGTTTTTCTTTTAACTCCTGGTAAGCCAATTCACACTGTGCGGACCAATTTATTGTATCAGGTTGTCCCTTTCGAGTTAAATCCGCCAGTGAAGCATATATAGAGTTAAAATGTTCAATGTACTTTTGGTAGAAACCACACAACGACACAAACGATCGCACATCTTTCTTTGTTTGTGGCCTAGGTGCTCTTTTCAGTTTCTCCAGATTCTTGGGGTCAGGGGTCATGCTACCCTGATGTACGGTATGTCCCAAGAATTCCAACTCTTTACACCCAATACAACATTTTGTTGGTCTCGCAGTCAAGTTAGCCTCTCTGAGTCTATCAAACAGCATATTCAAAGAGTTAACATGTTCCTCAAAAGTTTCAGTAGCAATGAGGATATCATCCATGAAATTCGAGATATATGGATTTTTCAGGGGATCCAACAATTTTCGCATCATCCTAGAAAACACACTCGGGGCATTTTTCAACCCAAACGGTAGCATGTTGAACTCATAATGACCTTCCGAGGTGGTAAATGCTAAGTAAGGTCGAACCTCAGGCTTTACTGGAATTTGATAATAGCCTTTGCTCAGATCCACCTTTGAAAAATATTTTGCCTTGTTCAGCCTGGCAAAAAGTTGCGTAGTATCAGGTAATGGATCCACCTGATCTTCTGTGACAGCATTCAGTTTCCTGTAATCGATGCACAGTCTATGTTCTCCCGATGGTTTCCGCAACAAAACCACACATGAACTATAAGGAGGCTCACTGTGAGAAATAATCCCTTCTTGTAACAAATAATCTATCTCCTCTTTCAAAGCTTTTTCCTTAGCGAACGGAATAGAATAAGGCCTCATACAGATGGGTGTTGGGTCTAGTAGTTTCATATCATATTCCAACAAATTTGTGTGCCCCGGCTTATACGTTAACACGTCTGTATGTTTCTCCCGGACCTTTTGAATCCTCTCCCTTTGTCCTTTTGTCAGGTGATTACTGATCTTCACCTGTTCAAACGTTTCACCGGGCTTCAGTAGATATTCAACTGAGGTGAGAGGTTCATTTTTTATTTCGGTTGCAATTGAGAAAGCCATTAAGTGTGTTCCTTCCTGGATTTGTCTGTCCAGATATTTCTTCAAAAGGTTCACATGATAGACTTTTTCCTTTCCCTTCTTGTCTATCTTATAATTTGTTCTGGATACCTTTTCCAAAACCGTATATGGACCTTGCCATCCGATCTGAAGTTTATTGTTGCTGTGTGGTAAAAGAAGAAGCACCTTCTCCCCTACAGCAAGCTCCCTATCCTTCGCTTTTTTGTTATAATAAGCAGCATGCTTTTTCCTGGCTTGTCTCAAATTTTCATTTGCCAGTTTCCAACTAGTTTTTAAACGAGTGGTCAGTTCAATCACATATTAGTATGATGAGGTAACAGTCTCTTCTGCCTTCTCATCTGTCCACGTCCTTAACAAGGCTTCTAGTGGACCTTTTATTGGCCTCCCAAAAAACAGGGTTGCGGGAGCCATCCCGGTTGAATTATGTGGAACTTCCCGATAAGCAAACAATGCAGTGGGCAAATATTAGTCCCACGTATCAGGTTTCTCATGTGCCCACTGCAACTCTCTCAAAAGGTGTTTCCACTATGGGCATTTCCCCTAGAGTTGCTGGAGAAGTCCAATGTTTCGGAGCTACTCTCTGACATTCTGGACAGGATTTTACATATCTCTTTATGTCTTCCGTTATCCCTGGCCAGAAATAATGACAAGCTATACGCTGTCCGGTTGCGCTGATCCCCATGTGACCACTAAAGTGAACTGCGTGTCCTAATTCCGACACTCTCTTCCGATATGAAGTTGGAAGTACCAATTGGCTGTGACCATTTGTTCCATTTCCGGTCTTCCTGTACAACAATTTGTTGTTCATATAATAATCCCCTTTGATTGGAGGTGTGTGGCATTTAGGTAATTTCTTAAAGCAAGGGTTGAGAGTACTATCTTCAGCCATTGCTTTCCTCATCTCCTCTGGATGAGTATTTATCGGCTCATCTTCTTCCTTTCTGGATTGTGAACGGGTCTGGGCGGCTGCCAGAACCACAGGACTCTTGGGATTCCCCAAGAAGATATAACGACATCCCAATATCAGAGGGTAAATGGGTGCGTCTATCACTGCTGCTCTGATTATCCCTTCCACATAGCGAGTTTTCACTGTTATACTTGAAATGGGAAGTTTCATGAATGGTAGGTCCTTGGTCGCCCTTTGAATCTCCACTGTCTCTGTGGTATACTGAACCGGGTTCACCAAGTGCGCACTCACAACGGAATCGAAATCCAAACCGGTATCGTAAAGGCACGTAATTGTGACTCCATTACATACCACGTCCTCACATACTGGGGGATGATAAGGTTCCTGCTGTCCAGTAGGTTTTACCTTTTCTTCCTTCTTCCCCAACTTCATCGCAGCACACCGAGAAGGTTTCCTGGTACAAAATTTGGTGTCATGACCCTCTCTCTTACACCATTTGCAATAGTATCTATTTTGATAAAGGGGTTTCCTTTCCTCATAATTCCTGTCATTGAACTGTGAGATTTTATGTTTATTATCATGTCGTGGCCTATCAAAATTTGGCTTAAACTTGCTACCCTGATCTTTATTATCAAACCTATTTGAGTTTTGTGGGCCCTATAATTATCTACATGCTTCTTTTTGGTGCCAGCTACCTATGCCTGGGCTGCCTGATACCTCTCAGCGACATTAAGTAACTCACCCAGCCTCTCTGCACCCTGTTCCATGAGAAACTTTCTCAAGTCTGGAGCCATGGACTCTCTCAATTGCTCAATAAGGATCATTTCTTTAAGATCTTGGGTTTTCCCCAGAGCAGTCCATTTCTCCAAGTAAGTCTCCAACCGTGCAGAGAACTGGTGATAAATCTCACCCGACAGTAACGTGGCATTTCTAAACTTTTTCTTGTAAAATTCGCCATGCTTTTCGTATCTTAACAATAGAGCCTGCTTTAACATGTCATAATTGTCTTGGTCATCATTGCTCATTTTTGAAAAAAACTTCATAAGCTGTTCCCCGAAGACCTTGGGATAACTTCAAGCTCCATCTCTCTTTTTCTAGCCCATAAGTTGTAGCTTATACCTCATACCTACTTAGATATGATTCAATATCATCATCTCTCTCAACAAAATAATCTAAATGAAGCCCCATAGCTGAGTTGGAGGCCCCCTGACTAGCAGTCGTATCAGAGGTAGAGGGACTGTGACCATTTTCAGGAGCATGGCATTGCAACTCCAACTCCCTTAGTCGCAACTCATGCTCCCTCTGCAACCTTTTATCTTCTGCTTCCCTTTCTAATCTTTTATCTGCTGCTTCTCTTTCGGCAGCCAATCTCTTTTCTTCTGCTTCCCTTTGCAGTCGTTTTTCTTCTGCCTCCCTTTCTAATCTTTTCTCCTCAAACTGGAGCCTCTTAATTTCAGCCTCTTTATCAGCCTCTAAGGCCCTAGCCTCCTTCTCAGCCTCAATTTGTAAATGTTTTATTTCTTTCTGAGCCTCTCTATCCAACTCTAATTTCTTCATCTCTCTAGCATCTTCTAACTGCATTCTCCTCTCTTCAGCTAACCTATGTTCTTCCCTAGCAATAAACGTATCACATTCTGAGGTGACATAGTCAATCAAAACTTGACCTTCCATATTCATGTCTCTCGCAGTCTGCACAGCAGCAGAGCGAAACTTGGCCAAATCCGCCATCTGATAAATACTAAAATGTTCTAAATCAATTTCTAAAACAAATACAATTATAATTAATTAATTAATCCAGGCTCTGACACTTCATCAATTTCCAAATCTTGGGCAATATTAATAATGGGGATTCCCTGGGTAAATATAAATGTTGTTATAGCTAAAACCCAAACCAGGACCCTAATATATGTAGTACTAGAAGTTCCTATCCCGGACAAGCCTACCAATTTATGTAGCAAATGTAATTTTGCTGGGGAGGTTAAGATGTTATACCTAACAAAAAAGATAGTTGTGTCTGTGGTAACTGTGTGAGGTCAAGCACATGTAGGTCCCTGACTATAAAAAGAATGATGATGATGATATATTGATCAGGGGACCTAACGCTACCTCCCTAGATCTCACACAGTCCGTATTTTGATTCTAGTGGCTGGTGTATGATGTCTCTAGTGTCTAGGGGTGAAATGAAGATGATGGTACATCAACACAATACACTTTAACTCACTATAATAAATGAATAAGACAGTGGTTAAAGTTTTCTTTTAAAATTTGAATGTTTTTTCTTTTTACAATTTAATCTGCCTGTCCCGCCAACTTCTTTTGAACAGGTCTTTGAAAATGAGGAAATATATTTACATATAATGTTTTAACTAAAAATATGGACTCTTGGTCCTATGAATATATGTTAATATAGAGTTCCTATAGGTGTATTCACAGAATCAAACTTTAATAGTGGCTAGTGATTGTCATTTGTTATGAGGAGCTGTTGTTTTCATCAAGCCCCATATAATTCAATGTTATTTTGATAGGAACTATTTTCTTAGGATGAAATGTCAGAGGTCCCAGCTGATAACTTGTCACCTGGGATTCTTCGTAGGTCGAATATAAGTCAGTATATCAATGTAGAGACAATGTAGATCAGCACCCACACGTAAGCTCCTTCCGGCTATCAGCTGACAGCTTAAACTTTATAATGGAGACTTTAAACCCACTCATCAGGTTTCCTGTCACCGGATGGTAACAGGAAATAAAAACTCTGCAATAAAAAGACACCCTGGCCTTTTCAACCTGATCACAACTTCTTATCCCTATCTATACATGACGGTATGGGGTCAGCCTCTTGTGCATTCATGTGCATCAGCCCCTAATTTATGACTCACACCCTTCTGTGACCACACCACAGGTCCCTATGGCAGATACGCCACTGTACTTTTACATAGTTTGCTTCAATGCAATTATGTGGAGTAACCACATCTCCTTTTATATGATTTTTTTCTTTTCTTTTCTAACTTATAAACGCTCTAGGCATGTTGAAAAGTGTTCATAGAACACAGAGGCTTCCTAACATTTCCAATACAAAATATTAATACAAAATCATAATAATATACAACAGTCAAATACAGTTCAATGTGAGGACTGAATAATGTTTGCTTCCTTCACTTTTCCACAGCAGTATCTGACTTTTTCAGTTTTAATCAAGCATGTAAATACATAAAGCATTCTTACCACTAGTTCAAAGAAATATGTCACAAATAACGTTGACTGGCAAAGAATATGGCCTCGGTTTTGCTCTGCTCCGTCCAGATAGTGAATTAGTATTTAATTTTTACAAGTTATCACTTCTGATCTCAACGTAGTTGTTTGAATAAAATTTTCTAGTCAAATGGCCACGAGACCACTATGCCTCTTGCCAATATCTATTTGAGCCGACCAATGAAAGCAGGCACTACTACAACTTTTTGAATTTAGTTTGAAAAAAAAAAAAACAATTCCAAACAAACTATGTGCCTCTTAGTCCATTGGTCAGTCCGCGTTAGTTATGCCCAATAGAAAAAGATGTTTCGTTTTAGTTACATTTTTCCTATCTCTCCCCTTTTACTCCTATACTCTTATACCAACTAATAGAATTTGAATTCCTACAATGCCTCTTTTTTTTAAACTAGCGTCACCACTAACGTTATGTGTAACGAGCTAGAACAACAGTCTGTCCGGTCAAGCGTTCCTAGACATTTAGCATTTTCTCAATAACTTGGCTAATACTTGGACTACCATATTTTTTAAAACATATTTTTGCTCAGGGGACTCTAAGCTATACTACCATATGATTTTTATGGTCAGTTTCAGTATGTTTAGATTTTCAATTTTGTCACTGTCAATCGTCAAATATAAATTTTACACAAGTCGGCCATCTTACCTTCCTGTCTCTAACATTTCCTCACTATTCAAATAAACCAACTAGTTTGAGTGACGTCAGAATACTACCGCTAGGAGGAATTGGAAAATTTGTCTGTGTGTTTGCCTCTGCTGGCTTTGCCCACAGCGTATATATATTAAAGAGACCGCGTGCAGAGCGAAGAGGGGTTTTTCAAAACTTTGGTAGTGCTTTGCGTTAATTATTACAATCGCCTCATTCTTACTATTGAGAACTGTCCGAATTACTACAAATGTTAGTGTTAAAGTTAACATATTACGTTAATTCAAACGCCAGATTTGATCTCACAGTTCTGGCAAGTCGTTAATTACAAGCTTTTCCCCCGTTTCATGCAGCAGATCGGCGAGATGTTAAAAGGTTTATTGTACGTTTTCGAAACCGAAACTAAAGCGTGTTAGATTTTTACGGCGGGTAATTTTCTTAGCATTCCCACTGCACAAAAGGCATCGCCCTACTGGCGATGAAGATGAAACCAGTCAGACACCTGAGGGCTAGTGTATTTATTCATCTTAGGACTAAAATCTTACTGAAATAAGCGATTATCGCACAGATTTTACTACAGACATGATGGTGGACATATCGTCTAACATTTTCATCTGACACGGCGCTCTACGATTAAGTTTCTCGGTGATGGGTGTGAAAGGCGCCAACATGCATAGCTCGGGAAGGACCATAGGTAGCGGCAGGTGTGAAACGAGCACTGGCAGTTTTATTGCCAGGCGCCTGAGTTAATGTAGGTGTTAAGACGGGAACTATTTCGGGTTTTCGAGAATTAGAAAATCATTCCTTTTCATAAGATATAAACCACAGTAGTTAGACTTCATGCATTCAGTACTCCTAAGTTGCAGTAGACGGATCGCTCGTGCTAGAGAATAAGCTTGTATAGCGAAGTTCTTAGTTTTCTCGTCAATTTTTGCCGAGCTTCTAGAATACCGATGTAAGTGAATAATTCTAGTTTCGTGGTGATCGCCGTAGTTTTGTTTGGAGTTTTGGGTCAGTCCAACTTTTACCAGCGGTTTTAGTACAACTGAGAGTAGAAACATTTGTATGTTTAACCACGTGGGACTACAAGTTAACATCTGTCTGGCAGTGTGTTTGCCTCCAGAAATAGACAGAGTACAAATCTCACTAACGGTTTTTTTAAAGACTAAATGCCTATACTGGGCCTATTGATCCAGATCATATTTCTTCACAAACTCTCATGTACATGCAGCCCTGTGGCGAGAAAAAATTACAAATCATTAACATTCCGATATTCTTGACTACTTGTGGTGTGACCAATAATTATCTATTGAGAGAAGTTACCAACCGGTCATTTTCCTAAATAAGGAAAACCTCGTGATTCTGACACTGTGTGCCCGCTTAAGTCTAATTCTTACCTGAACTGAGTAAATTGACACTAACTTAAATCTGAAAAAGAAAACCATCGCATGAAGAGGACGCTCCCCGGACCCATATGATGAAACCAAAATCTGCAGAGCTGGGATCCGCTTCATCAAAAAGACAGACAGATTAAACGGTGTGTGTGAACTAACGTGCGCCAGACGGCGAACACCAGCAAGATTTTAGGTAAGAAAAGTGAGACAGGGGCCCTGCTGAAAGAACAGAGTGAAAGCAGACTGAGTGATTCTTTTATGATATGATTGTGCACCCACAATTTTTTGTAATTCCATTTATGCAAATTGTTGCTAAATGCGGGTTTTCCTCTCTTAGGATAGATTAGGGTATACATTCTGTTCTCAACTTTAGAGGGAAATCTGAGACTATAGTGTATATATCCGTGACTCTTTGGGGCTATCACTTTTCATCTAACAGGATCGTGGGCTAAACATTGAGGGAAAAGACTACACCTATGGGTCTATTATACTTGTAGTAATTCATTACCTTATATGTATTTTCTATGCTTGTGATTAACATTTTTGTGTTGTGGTAAATTTTCCTATGTTAATAAATTTACATAAACTTTATTCAAGCGTGTCGGTCAGCTCGTTCCAAAATATCTACATTCCATTGTTATAGTTTTTCCACGTCTGTGCATCTAACTGTCGTCACTTATGTGTGTGTGTATGTGAGTGGAGATATATATTAATATATATTATAATAGACTGTCTGACTCCTCTAGATCTGTTGTAGAAGATAGGCTGAAAGAGAGAAGATTCTCGATTTCAGCGACAGACTCTATTAACTTCTACCATCTCACTCGTGGAAATCTATTTCTATTATTATCTCTCACTGTTGCTATCGCTTATTCTAATCTATTCAGAAAGGACCAATTCAAGTCTTAATTCCTCTATCAAAAATCTACGACACATCCAAACCTCATCTCGATATGTCACAGCATTAACATTTCCACGGAAGACGTGAAGAGGCAATCGATTGTGAAAACTGAATCCTCCCCAAATGTGAATACTGCCACCTCCAAATCGGTTGTGCTGACGAACACAGCAATCTGTAAAGCGCTCTCCACACCGTCGCCAAATTCGCATACGTCCATCAGCAAAGTAAATGTTGAATCTGCTCTCGCCTGTGAATAGGATAGCATTCCACTGCAGTCTAGTCCATCTGACATGTTGCTCTGCCAATTGCAGGCGCTGCTGACGATGTCTGTGAGTCAAGTTTGGCCCAACATAAGGTCGTCTTGCAGTAAGGCCTGTATCTCTGAGTCATCGTATGACTGTCATTCGAGAGACTTGCCCACGTCTACCCACTATTGCTCTTGCTGTTTGACTTGTCGGGAGAGAACGATTCCTTGGGTGACTCAGCACAATATGACGATCTTGCGCAGGGGTAGTAACTCGTGGTTGGCCACTCCGAAATCTATCCCGGGCACTGCCAGTGGTTCCGTAACGTTCATTGAGACGTACAATAGTGCCGTGGTGGCAATTCATCCTTCTGGCAATGGCCCGCGAGCTCATTCCGGTCTCCAACATACCAATGGCTCGTTGGCGGTCGTTTTCAGATAGTCGTGGAATTTCAAGCACATGTACTGGGTGTTTTGTCTCAACGGCCTTTTTATACAGAGTATACTGCCACAACGCGTACACATTTTCAGGGTAATAGCTGTTGGGAATCGTGTTGCACGTGTAACTTTCATTGTTTTCATGTAGTCTGTACACAAACCCGTGGGTTGAATCATGCACTTTCCATTCCAGCAGCCATTCGCTCTCTACCTCATGACAAACATGGGGAAAATCCATTCCCACACTTTTTTTCCAGCTTCTCGGCATCAGTATATATAATAGTGGTGCGTTTTTAATGTGCTTCAGTATATATATATATATATATATATATATATATATATATATATATATATATATATATATATATATATATATATATATATATATATATATATATATATATATATATTCCCGGTTAATCCATTCTGAAAATAACAGTATGAGTAAATGAGTAAACATAAGAAGAAAAAAAGAAAACAAAGTGAGTACATTAGTTATACAATATAAGAGTTAAGCATTCCTGCTTTCTCTCACTCTGACAAACATGTAATCACATTTCATTCTCGCTTACCAAATAGATGTTTGACAACAGCTTGGACATATCTCCATGCTCCAGGTAACAGATTCAGTGTCGGTTCTTTTGGCAAAGTAAGCCCCAGTTACTCAAATGACTGATTAATCCTATTCTTTGGTGAACAGCAAAGTTCATGTCACAGCAATTAGTCCAGGTATGAAACACAACTTCGAGATAAAATGTTACACTGTACAGTAGCTTGAAATATTCGATAGTTAAATAGAATGTCAGGTAGATAAATCTTTTTTCTCTGGGTAAAACCTCGCCACAACACAAGTGGTCGGTTCTCGGGAAATGTTAAATTTGATATTCTTCGCCACAGCGGGCTGAACGAAGATGAAAATACAAAAGAAATCTGGGTAGCTAAATATCCAGTTAAATTTTATCTTAGTGTCATATATTGGTACGCTCGCTCTCTCCCTCTCTCTGTCTCTCTATGTGAGACAAGAGGCCAACCAGGTCAACCTCGAAGACCCGATATATTTTATAAGAATGTCTTTTCTTGTATTTGTTGGACTAGACTTAGATCCCTTCTCAGATTGAGGCCGCTGGTAGATTTTGGGTTTGTGACCCGTACGCAATCACAGAAATATGACTATCTCCAATCGAAAAACTAAGAAATTCCACTGGTATAATGGATCTAGAAATCGAAGCTAGATGTCTTTAAAAAATATGTGGGTACTAGATAACTGAGTTTGAAGGATGCGGTAAATATAAGAATTAATTAGAAAATCGCTAATGAGTGCGATAGATCACACCTTTGGGAAAATCTGTGGTCAAATTCTTATTGAAAGTAAAATTTGCCACTCTCGCCGACCGCTAAACGCGGGCCCAAGAGTAAATCGACTCTTTCATCTCGTCGTTCCGTAGCTTAATTACATTCACGAATGAACTGATGAGGGGCGGGGGGGGGGGGGTAACTTCTGATTATCTCCCCTTTGATCTCTCTACGTGCATCTATCAAAAGGTATAACGTTTGAATTATCGCTCTTGATTCTACCAATATACGACCCGTCCCCTCTCTCTACACGTGAAACGGTCTGATTTAAACATTCCTAGTGCCTGTAAAACAATAGAGAAAAGATAAATAAAATAGGCGTGGCTACCATTATGAGTTTGACAGATATGAAGTACGAAGGTTCTGCATTAATAAGACGTGCATAACTAATAAGGAAGCAAGGTTGGAGCAAAAACATGTGGGTGCATGTAATCTATATTTACATTGCTCTGTCACAGTGCGTTCCCGCTTGAAGATATGAAACCATTTTTATGTCTACATTATGGAAATAGAGTTACCTATAACCGTGGCTTCTGGGTGACTGTTTTCTTCATTCTCATCTTCCTCCTTCTTCGTTGTCCAATTCCTACTCATGAAGTCTGCTCCGACGTTTTCGTTCCCTGGAATGTATTCTACTTTAAAGGAATATACGCTGAGCAACTATGCCCAGCGCATTATCCTCGCATTGAATTCTTTATTCGCACCAAGAAACGCCAGTGGAGCATGATCTGTCTGCACCGTGAATGATACTCCGTACAGATATTCATGGTGTCTCCTTATATCATGAACCAGTGCCAGACATTCTTTTTCCGCTGTGGAATAGTTCCGTTCTGCTTTATTAAATTTACGACTGCCGTATGCCACTGGGAAGCAGAGTTGTCCCGATGCCTTGACCCGATGCGTCGACCCGTAATATAAAGGGTTTGGTAATATCAGGTAATCGTAAAATTGGATATTAAGACAGTTGTTTCTTGAGCGTGACGTAAGCGCCTGGCACTTTGAATCCCAGATAATTCTCTCAGGTCGCCACTTCTTTGTGAGGTCAGTAAGGGGTGCAGTCAAACCGTTAAAATTGTTGACGAATTTTTGGTAATAAGCAGACAGTGGTAAGAACGACCTTGTTTCTTTCTTCGTTCTTGGCCTTTGTGCTTCAAGTATCTTCTCTACGCTTTTAGCAACTGGCCACATGGAACCGTGAGAAATGGTATGCCCCAGGAAGTCAAGCTTTTCGAAGCCGATTAAACGTTTGCTAGGTCTAGCTGTGAGAAAATTTTCTTGTAGTCTCCTGAGGAGCATAGCAAACGTAGCAATGTGTTCTTCGTAGGTGTCCATTGCAACCAGTATATCGTCCATAAAGTTGTGTATTTGTGGACTGTGCAATTGTTCTAAAAGCTTTTTCATCATCCTTGTGAAGACTCCTGGTGCGTTATGTAACCCAAATGGCATCACGTTGAACGTATAGTGTACTTCACTGGTGCTGAAAGCTAGCAAAGGCTTAGTTTCCTCCTTGACTGATATTTGATAGTAGCCTTTACTCAGGTCAATCTTGGAGAAAATCCGTGAATTGCTTAGCTTGCTAAACAGCTCAGAAGCGCTTTGAAGAGGTTCCGGCTGGAATTCCGTTACAGTGTTCAGTAGACGGTAATCGATGCACAGCCGAATTTTCTTATTGAGCTTCTGCAACAGCACTAAGCTCGCACTATATGGAGATGTGGACTCACTAATAATTCCTGTTTTACGTAGCTTGTCTATCTCTTCCCGTAGCGTATCAGCTTTAGCATACGGAATAGGATAAACTCTGGTCCGAACAGGTGTCTCATTTGTAAGTTTCATCTCAAACTCTACGAGATGTGTTCGCCCAGGTATATCCGTTAGCACTGATGTGTACTGTTTGAGTAGCGCCCTCGTTTCTGACTGTTGTGCTTCAGAGACAGTGTTACCGAATTTTACATCTTTGAAAGATTCCCTTTGTTGCAATGGATATTCCATGCAACTATCGTCATCTTCATCATCTTCGGTAGCTATGGCGACCCCCAGGAGATGTTCAGAGGACGGCACCGGTCTTTCCAAGTATTTCTTCAACAGATTTACATGGTAGACCTTCTCCTTTCCTTTAATAAAGATCTGATAGTTAGTTCTCGAGATCTTTTTAAAGATGGTAAACGGCCCTTGCCATCCGATGTGTAGTTTGTTACTTCCAGTTGGCAGTAATAACAAAACTTTCTCCCCTGGTTGTAGTTCTTTCTCTTTCCCTGCTTTACTGTATCGTTTAACGTGCTTGCGCCTGCTCGCCTAAGTTTGGTAGTTGCTAGATCCCATCCTAGTTGCAACCTTTCCTTTAATTCCGATACATATTTGCTGGCTGAGACGACTGTCTCATCAGCCTTCTGGTCTGTCAGGTACCGAAGTAAGGCTTCTAGCGGCCCCTTTATAGGTCTGCCGAATAAAAGATTAGCTGGGAAAAACCTGTAGAGGCCTGTGGGACTTCGCCATAGGCGAATAAGGCTGCAGGAATGAAAAGGTCCCAATCTTCCGGTTTCTCTTGCCCCAGCTTACGTAACATCATGGTGAGGCTGTCGATAAAACGTTCCACAAGCCCATTTCCGGCCGGATGGTACTGGCTTGTGTGAATACGCTTGGCCCTCAAGACCTTAAAGATCTCCTCCATTAACAGGAACGGAATTGGGATCCGTTATCCATCAAAACTTGTTGAGGGAATCCCAACCGTGTAAATATCTGCACTAGGGCTTCTGCGAAATGCTTGGAATCCGTGCATGTTAGCGCTATAGCTTCGGCCAACATAGTGCAAGTGTCGACTAAAGTCAGGATAAACCTGTTCCTTCTTTTAGTCCTTTCTAGGGGTCCTACAATGTCGACAGCAACCCGTTCAAATGGTGTCCCCACTATTGCATTTCACCCATGGGAACTGGGGGTGTCCAATGCTTTGGTGCCACCAGTTGGCACTTGGCGCAGGTTTTCCCGTACCTCATAATATCAGAGTTTATTCCTGGCCACCAATACTGAGTCGATATTCGCTGATTTGTGGCGTTTTGTCCCATATGTCCTCTAAACAGAAGAGAGTGCCCCATTTCTAAGATTTGGTCTCTGTACTGTACTAGGAGCTGATTATACCCTTGTTCAGGGTTGCCCGTTCTACGATAAAGTACGCCATCCTTAGAAAAAATGTCCCCGTGTGTCTGGGGTCCTTAGCCATGGGCAGTTTCCTAAAGCAGGGCTCCAGAGTAGGGTCATTTTGTTGCGCCTCTTTTAGTTCCTTAGGTAACAAATTTGGCGCAGGCTCCCGTTCCTTCTTGGTTTGCCCTCTTGTGGTTACTGCTGCCACAATTGGCTCTTTCGGTCTCTCAATAAACACATATCTACAGCCAAGTATGACTGGGTAGATCGGGTCATCCATAATAGCCGCTTTGATCACACCTCTGACAAAATCAGAGTGTATCTCCACCAATGCGATGGGAAGCGTCATGGGTGCATCTCCGTTGAAAACTCCACAAAGTTTGATGGTTTCTTCTGTTTCTTGACCGGGTTTGACCAAATGTCTTGCAACAATACAGTCAAAGGACAAACATGTATCAAACAAACAATATGTTGAAGTCCCGTTCAAAATAACAGTACCTCGCGTTGAAGGCCTCTCCCCCTCAGGTTGAGAATCACTAACACTAATTCTTCCTTGCGAGGCTGTCTGCAAGCATCCGATGCGATTCGGCCAGGTGTGCATGCTCTGATCAGATGTCTCTGCTGTAGGGGTCTTTCCTTTTTCATCCTGTCCTTTCTGGCCGCGCTGCCATGTAGACCGGTTGGGTTGATCATAATTTTTGTTGTGAGTGGGGTACTTGTTTTTATAGTATTTAGATTTTTCCGGAGGGGAATTCTGGGGTACAGTTTCTCTGTGGTTATGATGGTGAGAACAATGGCAAGACTGTTCTTGATTATTCTTCCGAGAAGGCTCTTCTGTCGGTTTACGTTTTGTGGCCGGCAGTTCGGCCAGCGCATTGTGATGTCGCTCCGCCTTGCTCAAAATGTCTTCTAGCTTTTCTGCGCCTTGCTCAGCTAGAAATCTATGGGTGTCACTTGACAACGTGTTCTTTATTTGTTCACTTACAACGAACTCCTCACGTCCTTCATAGGTAGAGGGAAGCAGTGAAAGCTGCAGGCACTTTGTCAAGTATCCCTTCAGACGAGAAGAGAACTGCTGAAAAGTTTCAGTGCTCTCCTTTCTGCTGTTACGGAACAGTTGCAAAAATTTTCGAGCGTTCATCTCGAACCGCTCAAGCAAAGCCTTCTTCAACATGTCGTAATCGTCTTGGTGACTGCTTTCCAGTTTTGCGTACGCATCATACGCAGAGCCTTTTAAGGCCTTAGAAAGCTTCAAACACCAACGCGACCTTTCTAACTCGTACCGATGTGCCATTTTCTCAAATTTTTCCAGATAATAGTCAATATTTTCATTGGGGCTTGGGAAGGATTCAAGGGCAAAAGACATAGCTGTGAGTTGGGGAGATTGGATGCTGGCTTGATCAGTTAAAGTAGAATGAGGAGAAGACGGCTGTCCACTGCTGGAAGTAGAGGTAGCCCCACGGCTTTGGACTTCTAGAGCTTTAAGAGTCAATTAATGCTGTCTCTCCTTCTCTCTTTCCTCATGCTGTATCTCCTTCTCTCTTTCCTCCTGCCGTGCCCTGCGAGCTTCCATTTCTGCCTCAATCTTCTTCTGCTCCAATAGACGATCTTCTCTTTCCTTCTCTCTAGCTTCCGCTTCTTTCTTCTCGGCGTCATATCTGTCAAGTTCTTCGTTGACAAACGTTTTCGCTTCTTCTCCCTGCAATCCCTCTTCCCTTGCTTCCTCTCTGAGCATTTGCCTAAGCTTTGCACGCTCAGCCATTGTAAATATCTGACTGGCTTACCCGAGAAAAAAGGAAGAAAAAGGATACACTGGTTCCCTACCAATTACGAGAAAAAAATACAGAAAAGAAAATTCTGTTATATAACTGTGATACCTCCTCCTGTTATCAGTATCTAATCTATCGCTGCTATTATCTGGCAATTAAGGCTCCTAATGCAGACGACTAGCAACAGGAATAGTAGATCAGGCTAATAACAGAAAAAAACTATATTATTACAGTGGAAGCCACAAAAAAATTTTATTTTAAAAATTTATAAGGAGAAAAAAATCCCTTAATTTTTAACTCTACCTCCAAGTCTACACCCGAAGTCAGTTAGGGTAAGAGAGGCTATTAACTGGACGGAATAGTCCAAATGCGCTCCTTAGCTTAGCTCAAAACACCTCTGCTTCAAAAAACCCTGGTGATTGTTACACAATCACGCGCAACCAGCGGCATAGTATTAAAAAATCATTAAATAACATCTACCCGACAAAGGTTACCATGTAAATCTAATTGATATACTCTAACAATGCTGAGGAAAAACAATTGATATATTTGCGTGGTCAGCAAGCCAATAAACAGATCGTTTGTCTAGGGGAACATTATTATTAAAGTTACTCTACTCTCACGAGAAAACCACACTCTTGCTCTATCTAGACTATAAAGATTTTATCAGATTTTAGTGAATTATCTAGGTACAGAGTAGATCCAGATTTGGAAACAAAGGCAATCTGATGAACTAGAAAAGACAATACTAAGGAATTCGCACCCTTTCAGCGGTACTAGTTCAAAATCAAGCTGAAATTCCCGAAAAACGAGCAAACCATTCTGTCTTACTCGTTCCAGATCTAGCTCAAATTCCAGAACAACGAGCAAACCATTCTGTCGTAAATTTTTGATAGGTAATTATGATCGATTCTGGTCCAGTCTGAATAGAACTAGGTGATAACTCAGTGAGAGATAAGGTAAAGAAATATATTTTCACGAGTGAAAGGTAGAGTCTGTCCCTGGATTGAGAAGATAATCTAATCCAGCCTATCGTTTACAACTGAAATTTTAGACTAGACAGTTTCCTATATATATATATATATATATGTATATATATATATATATATATATATATATATATATATATATATATATATATATATATATATATAAATATATAAATCAACCATTTACATATATATACACACACACACACAGATAAGTGACGACAATTAGACGCACAGACGTGAAAACTATATTAATGAAGTAGGGATATTGGGACGAGCTGACCAACACCGGTAATTGCGTTTCATGTTAAGTTTATTTATCATAAAGAAAACTTCGCAACAGCTATTATAAAAATATCAAAATATAAAATCATAGGTTACAGAATTAATAAAGAAATAGACACCTAAGTGCAACCCCTCTGTTGAGACAAGATCCCACAAGAAGAAGTTAATTAACCCCCAAAAGGTAAAAAGATTAGCACTATGGTATAGAGTTTGACTATATTGTAAAGAACAGAGTTCCTGGTTAATCTATTCTGAAATGAACAGTATGAGCAAACATAAGAAGAAAACGAACAAAAGTGAGTATATTAGTTATACAATATAAGAATTATGCATTCCTGCTTTCTCTCGCTCTGACAAACATGTGATCACATTTCATTCTCGCTTACCAAATAGGTGTTTGATAACAGCTTGGACATATCTACATGCTCCATGTAACAGATTCAGTGTCGGTTCTTTTGGCACAGTAAGCCCCAGTTCCCAAAATGACTGATTAATCTTATTCTTTGGTGATCGCTTACTTTGTTACTTATTATTATTGACTCTGTTCATGTCACAGCAATTAGTCCAGGTATGAAACACAACTTCAAGATCAAATGTCACCTTCTACAGTAGCTTGAAATATTCGATAGTTAAATAGAATGTCAGGTAAATACATCTTTTTTTCTCTGGGTAAATCCTCGCCCCAACACAAGTGGTCGGTACTCGGGAAAAGTTAAATTTGATATTCTTCGCCACAGCGGGCTGAATGAAGATGAAAATACAAAAGAAATCTGGGTAGCTAAATATCCAGTTAAATTTTATCTTAGTGTCATATATTGGTACTCTCTCACTCTCTCTCTCTCTCTCTCTCTCTCTCTCTGTGAGACAAGAGGCCAACCAGGTCAACCTCGAAGACCCGATATATTTTATAAGAATATCTCTTCTTGTATTTGTTGGACTAGACTTAGACCCCTTCTCAGATTAAGGCCGTTGGTAGATTTTGGGGTTGTGACCCGTATGCAATCACAGGAATATGACTATCTCCAATCGAAAAACTAAGAAATTCCACTGGTATAATGGATCTAGAAATCGAAGCTAGAGGTCTTTAAAATATCTGTGGTTACTAGATAACTGAGTTTGAAGGATGCGGTACATATAAGAATTAGTTAGAAAATCGATAATGAGTGCGACAGATTACACCTTTGGGAAAATCTGTGGTCAAATTTTGAATGAAAGTAAAATTTGCCACTCTCACTGACCGCTAGACGTGGACCAAAGAGCAAATCGACTCTTTCATTTCGTCGTTCCGTAGCTTAATTACATTCACGAATGAACGGATGAGGGGGGGGGGGGTAACTTGTGATTATCTCCGCTTTGATCTCTCTACGTGCATCTATCAAAAGGTATAATTTTTGAATTATCGCTCTTGATTCTACCAATATACTACCCGTCCCCTCTCTCTACACGTGAAACGGTCTGATTTAAACATTCCTAGTGCCTGTAAAACAATAGAGAAAAGAAAAAAAAAATAGGCGTAGCTACCATTATGAGTTTGACAGATATGAAGTACAAAGGTTCTGCATTAACAAGACGTGCATAACTAAGAAGGAAGCAAGGTTGGAGCAAAAACGTGTGGGTGCATGTAATCTATATTTACATTGCTCTGTCATATATACTTGTATATACTACTCGTCAAAAGTCAATGGCCACCTTATTATTTTCAATACACTTTTATATAAGCGCATAGAATGATTAAATGAAGGAAGTTTTTAGTAAAAATTAGTGCAATATCTTCCTCTGACAGTCCTCTATGAACGTTAAGCATAAAAACAACTCACCGACAACCATGGTGATCACGTGCAATTTGGTTTGCTGACCATAAATTCACATTTTTAATCTGTTTTTTTCAAACTTCCGTACAACCAAACAGGTGAAGTAATCGTGCTGATTGACATTCCACGTGCAATGGCGACTTTTCGTGAACAGAGTTCACTCTTAATTTGTTTTACAATCAGCAGACTTAGGGTAGTTTCATCACTTGCAAAAACCATGCCACCGAGAAGAAGTCTTGACACCTTACAAAGAATGAGGGCTATAGCGTGGGTTGAAAGTGGTTTATCTGTCCGTGAGGTTGCTAGGCGGCTTGCAGTGTCACACTCTACTATCCAAAAAATTTTGGAGAGATTTTAGGCCACAGGAAGTGTGGAGGATCGCCACCGGCCAGGTCGCCCTAGATGCACCAATAGACATGATGACCGGTACCTCTTGTCGTCAGCCCTGCGCCATCAAACAGTGACTTGTTCCACTCTAAGATGTCAGCTGAGACAAACTGTAAACGTTAATGTCAGTCAAAGCACCATTCGCAGACGTTTACATGAATTTGGACTGGCTGCTCGACGTCCTGCAGTCAGAATCCCTCTTACTCCTGCTCATCGCAGAGCCCGTGTTGCTTGATGTCGCGAGCACATCCGATGGACAAGGCAACAATGGAGTCAAGTTCTCTTCACTGATGAATCTCGCTTCACTGTGTCATTCAATGATGGCAGGATTCGAGTTTGGAGACAACCAGGAGAGCGATTTACTGATGACACAATTCGAGAGGTGGATCGTTATGGTAGGGGTTCTGTCATTGTCTGGGGAGGCTTCTACAGACACGGCAGGGCCCCACTCTACATCATCCAAGGCAACTTGACCGGCCCAAGATACCAGAACGAAATCTTGAGACCAATTGTTCAGCCTGTTCTGGAGGCCATAGGTGGTAATGCCATCCTCCAAGATGATAACGCTCGACCCCATCGAGCTCGTGTGGTGAATTAGTTTATTCAGCAGCATGGGATCATCAGGATGGCGTGGTCAGCTCATTCACCTGACCTTTCTCCGATTGAGCACCTTCGGGATGTCCTTGGTCGAAGATTGTCAACAAATCACCCCCTGCCAATGGATGTTGCACAGCTGACTGCATTTCTGCTTCAGGAATGGCAAGTTGTTCCTCAGGATACTCTTCGGACCCTTGTGGACTCGATGCGTCTACGCTGTCTTGAATGCCTTGCTGCAAACGGTGGTCATACCCGATTTTGAAATGTCTATTTGTCCAATATCTATTGTGTGACTTTTGAAAACGTGGGTGACACACTTCACAGCTTCATTGCGTTTGAATGTGTGTTTCCATTTCTTTACGTGACATGTCAATTTGGTATTCAATAAATGCCATTTTGAATGACACCAATTACGTTTATATCAGATTTGTTTTATGGTGTCAACCAAGGTTTTTCTAAATGGCCCTTGATTTTTGACGAGTAATATATATATATATATATATATATATATATATATATATATATATATATATATATATATATATATATATATATATATATATATATATATATATATATATATATATATATATATATATATATATATATATATATATATCTTTTTTTGGCTGGCCGGGAGGATAGTGTGATTCGCTTGTATAGCTAGGCGGTGTTGTCGTACGGAAGGTCCGGGGTTCAAATCCTGGGTATGCCACTCACGTCTGTTGTTTTTCTGTTGTCTAGTGTTCTACTTCTTTATTTCTTACGAGTGCCTGTTAACATACCTTTATGTTTGTCTAATATTTATTTACTGTTTACAGGCCTCGGGTTTCCCTTCCTTATAGCTCTTCTTAGTCATTGTCAATTCTTCTCGCCTTTGATTTTCATCCTGAAGACTGTCTTTAACTCCTTGTCTAATAAAATGGACAAAATAATCTTTTCTTTTTAATCTTCTTGATGATTTTCTTTATTCAGAGAATTATTCACACGATTTCTTTATTGGATATCTTTTATGTTAATGACATTATAATCAACTCCGCCTATGCCGGTCCCAAGCCCGGATGAAAAAGGAGGAGGGCGGCCTGCGTGGAGGCCGTAAGGAGGCAGCCCCTCCACCATGCAAAGGCACAACAGGCCAATCACCTGTTTGCTTTAAACTATGATTACGAGCAATATAAGAGAGAAAACCGGACTGATTCTAAAGGCGACGAACTGGAACGGACTACGGACTACGACTTATGGAACTTGGAACACAAGAAGTATAAATGGGAAAGAAGAGGAGCTGGTGGAAGAGATGAGGAAAGCAAAATTAGAAATCCTGGCTATAACGGAAACAAAGAAAAAGGGACAAGGAGTCATGGATCTCGATGGCAACACGCTGTTATACAGTGGTGTACCCACATCTGAAAGAGCTAAAGGGGGCGTGGGTTGCATTGTGGCCAAAAACCAGAAAGATAGTATCAAGGGATGGAACTTTGTCTCGGAGCGCATTATGGTTGTAAAACTAAAAGAAGGAGAAACCATAGTCAACCTGGTCATAGTGTATGGGCCAAATGAGGATGAGAGAGCAGAGGTCAAGGAGGAATTCTTCGAGCTACTTCACAGGACAGTGGATGACTGCCTAGATGAAGTTATCATGCTCGGAGATTTTAATGCCAGAGTTGGAAATGACCATGCTAGATGGGGTGGAGTTATCGGAAGATGTGGAGAAGATACTCTCAATGACAATGGAAAGCGACTCCTTAGATTCCGCAGTGAGCAGAATCTGATAATCACAAACACAAAGTTCCCCCATAAGCGCATACATGCATACACTAGATGTGAACCAACCAAGAATGAGAAGTCAGTGATCGACTATGCCATTGTTAGGAGAAGCTCATTCAAATATGTCCGAGATGCTAGAGTCTGGAGGGGGCCAGAGATTGGAAGTGATCACTACCTGCTAACAATCAAAAGAACAACTTAAAGAGTTGCTCAGCCTAGGAACTGCCCAACATCACGCAAGAAACCAAGTAAACGAGCGGGAGAAATGAGCATTAGGACCTTCAAGCTGAAAGAGCCAGAAATTTAAGACCAGATAGCAGGGGCTTATTGCTGCAGCGGTGAGCAACACAGAAGAACAACCTGATGACTTGGAAACCCTCTGGAATAAATTCAAGGATATCATAAAGACAGCTTCAGCAGAAGCATGCGGTGAAGTCCGACTTGGGACCAAGAGAAAGAGGACACCTTGGTGGACAGAGGAAGTCAAAGAGAAAATAAGAGAGAAGAAAATGGCATGGAAACAATACTTAGGAGCTAAAGACACAACAGGACAGATGGAAAAATATAGAGAATATGTGACACTCAGAACAGAAGCAAAGAACAAAGTGCTAGCAGCAAAACAGTAGTCATGGGAAGAATTTGGAGAAAAGCTAGAAAAAGATGCACAAGAAAACCAGAAATTGTTCTATAAGACTGTAACTGTCTTTTTTTTCTTGTTGAGGTGATCACTGGCCCAAGACAGTATACATGTTGTTAGATGTGTAGTGCGAGCGTATGATGAATTGAGTGTGGGTGCGAATGAAGACGCGAATGTGTTTAGGCTCGTATAGATGTAGATCCTGCAACCCATACTCTCACATGCAGTAATCAAGGATGCTTTGACACTGCAGGCATGTTTCAAGACATTTATTGACGGGAACACACATAATATCAACAGGAACAGTCAGTGTAACAAGGTCATGCTGACCTGACATCGATAGGTATACATTTGGCATTCAAAAAGGTAAACATCAGAATAGACGTGCATGGTCAATAGCAAAGTTCTTCAATAATGACAGTTCGTAGCGTCGCCCTTGGCGTCTCTGACTAAACGCGTCAGATGCCTTAGTTACTATGACACATAGGTGCAACTTGGCACTCCCTGCCAATTGCACATATCAGGCTGTAGTATAATAGCCGGAAGCACAGGCCTCGTTCTGACGTCGGCCGTGTACTTCTGTTAAATAGGTTATCATCAACCCTGCAGTAATACTTATTGTAGGTAGAAGTTCCGCCAATCTGCGGCTCCCACAATATATCTTCGTCACTGGATTTCTGGACAATATAAGACTAACAGTCTTGGATGGCTACCTCGAGCACAAATATATAAGTTCTGAAATGGCGGATCAGTGAGCTGCTGTTCACCCTAGGTAATCCTTTACATGTTCTGCCACCGAAAAGCGTAATAATGCATAAAGGTCGGTATTACCTGGCAAATGAATCCTCAGAACATCACAAGGAATTCTGTCGTCATCCCGACGCACAGAGATTCACTGGGGAAAACTGCCATAGCAGTTACTTCGAAGATTCTCCCCGAAAAACAATGGACTCTTGGTCCCTTCAGAAAAACAGGACCTCCCGGCTTCCCGGAAGTATATCTCACTCCCGCTTAAAAAACCTTCCCATAGGCCTACGCCGAACTGTCAACCTCTGACCCTACAGGTCAAACACAATGAATGAATAAACAAGGGAAGACAACCCCTAATCAACCTGACATCGCAGGTAAAGACACAATTATACTTATGATACAAACATAAGCAAATAACTTGACAGATGACTCCGTCGAAAATGACAGCAACATTACTACCACCCCCCCTGTAAAAAAGAAATGCAATTTTTTTTTTTTTTAATATGTTCATGAGCAAGATAGCACCAGTATCACTTCTGTGCTCATGCAAACAATGAACCTAATATCAGGTACAATAGAAGAGGGTACAAATCATCTCCCAACATAGGAGAAAATATTTCCTTTAAGCCAAACAAACTAAGGGATACCATTCAAGAAACCTAAGTTGCTGGCAATACCAATCATATATCAAACATTACTAAATAATATAATCATAGCAATATACAAATGTCAATGCTATTTTAGCAACATATCACTGATGGATGGACAAAATGAAATTTGTTAAATTATCTAAACATCATCCAAATACATTTGTATTACAACATATTATGATATTAAGGACAGACCTAAGTCTGAAAATATATCAGGAAAAACTAGGACACAAGATTTAACTGGAATCATGTGGGCATCTAGACAATATGTCCGCCATCACATTATCCGAACCACGGATAGCTCGCACCGTGAAATGGAAAGGCTGAAGAGCAATAGCATAACGAGTAGATCTCGAGCTCTTCAAATCCTTACTTTGCATAGCCGTAAGAGCTTTTTGGTCGGTTTCCATAAAGAAATGCGCGCCCAGAAGGAACCTTTGTAGCTTAAGAATGGACCAAAACCATAGCCAACAATTCACGGTCCAAAACCGAGTAATTCCTTTCTGCCGCATTTAGCTTCCTAGAAATATACATTACAGGATGCAGAGTTCCTGAATATTCCTGCATTAGTGCCGCTCCAATGCCAGTGGAAGAGGCATCACTACGAAGGACAAAAGTCTTATCAATCGTCGGTAGTCTTAAGATAGGATGAGATGAGAACAAATTCTTAACCTGATCCAATGAAGTTTGGCATTCTTGGGACCAACGCACCATATTAGGAGAACCTTTTTTCAATAACCTTTGAAAGTGGTGCCATAATGGAGGACAGATTCTCAATGAATCTTCCATAGAATTGTATCAATCCCAAGAGACTACGCACTTGCTTTTTTGTCTTCGGAACCGAGATATTTAATATCTTTGAAATGTTTTGGTCCTCTGTCTTCAACAGACCATGACCAACTCGATGACCTAGGAAGGAAATTTCACTAAACCCAACAAAAGCTTTAGAGGGTTTAGCAGTCAAACTATGCTCACGTAGAGTAGATAGCAATTCCTTCAGACCCACATAGTGTTCTTCCCAAGTATCGCTGAAAAGACAGATGTCGTCTAAATATGCAATGACATCTGCACGATCTGATAGAATTCGTCGCATCATGCGTACGAAAGTCGCTGGGGCGTTCATAAGCCCGAAAGGCATAAAAATTCCATTGAAACAGACCCCTAGGTGTCGAAAAAGCAGTGAGAGGTTTGGCGTGTTCCGTCAGTGGGACTTGCCAATAACCTTTCGACAAGTCTAGTTTAGTAAAGAATTTAGCTTTAGAAAGTCTAATAAGTAGATCATCTAATAACGGCATAGGTTCAGCATCGAACTTCGTAACTTGATTTAATTTGCGATAATCAACGCAAAGACGTATGTTATTGTCTTTCTTTCGAACAATAACTATCGACGAAGAATAAGCTGAAGTGGATGGTTCAATTATTTGTAGTTGAATCATTTCATCCAATTCTTTCTCGACTTGTGCTTGAAAATGAATAGGTATTGGGTATGGTCTTACTCTGATCGGATTACGATCAGTAAGTATGATGTCATGTTCTATGACATCTGTGTGTCCAGGAATGTCGGTAAGGACATCCTGATATGATTGTAACGTAGAGGATACTTGACGCTGTTCCTCAAAAGACAAGTTGGAAGAGACTGTAACGTCTCTCCACGATTCCGTTGAAGTAAGTGGAATCGTAGGAAGAGGTAAGTTCACGTCAGAAAAAAATAGTTTCCTCATCCTGTATAACAGACAGGGATGAGATGTGACCATGTTGGACTGGAGAGTCGTCCGTCGCCTGGAAAATAGGCTGTAAATAGTCTGGACGTTCAATAAACTCTGTTAGCATATTTATATGGAAGGTTTTATGCCTTCCATCCACATCGACAATATAGTCGACATCAGAAATTTTCGAGACTATAGTGTATGGACCCTTCCAAGAAATGAGAAGTCTATTCTCTCTTGAGGGCAGTAAGACATATGCTTTGTCTCCAGGACAAAGTTGACGTAGGCGTCTTTTCTTATTAGCAAATCGCCTAGCTTTTTCTTTCGCAAATTCGGAAGATGAAGTTGCTAACCTGCACGATTCGATAATCTTTTCTCTAAGAGCTATAACATATTCATATGACGATTGTGTATCATCGTCAATATTATCGGAAGTTATCAAATCGTGTAACAAGGACATTGGCCCGCGCGGTTGCGCGCCAAAGACAAGTTCGAAAGGAGAAAACCCTGTATGCTCGTTGGGAACCTCTCTATAGGCAAAGAGGACTGCAGGTAAAACCCTGTCCCAATCTTCAGGATGATCCTCCGTTATCTTGCCAAGTAAGTTCTTTAGTGTCCTGTTAAGACGTTCTACCAATCCATTGGACATTGGATGATAAATACTACTGAGAGACCTTTTAATGTCTAGCGTAGCCATTACCTGAGACATAACGTCCGAAATTAACTGAGTGCCGTGATCCGACAGTATTTCTCCGGGGAATCCCAGACGAGAAAATACGAGCCAAAGAGCATCAGCGATATCGACAGTTGATATGCTCTTCAGAGGAATAGCCTCTGGCCAACGCGTGCACATGTCCACGCAAGTGAGGATAAATTGGTGTCCTCTGGCTGACTTAATTTTGAACGGACCAATGATGTCTATAGCCATTTTCTGAAACGGCCGAATCGGAATATCTGCAGCCTGAATAGGAGCAGCATGTCTCGGACCCCTAGACTTGACCTCTTGACAAATTTTGCAAGATCGGCAATAAATTCGGATGTCTTTATTCACGAATGGCCAAAAGAATGACGCAAGGACTCTAGTTTTAGTTCTGGAAAAACCCATGTGTCCAGCACACTGAGAATCGTGTGCATGCCGAAGAATTAAGGCTCTCATACACTTAGGCACAAGAATTTGCGAATGCATAGACTTGTCCGAGTGTTGTACCATTCGTACCAATATACCATTCTTCATAGTAATATACGATTTGTGATTCGTATTTTGATTGGGATCCCCTTTCTTTGCAAGAAGGAAGTATTTCTTCAAAGAAGGATCCTCTTCTTGACGTTTAACAAACGAGTCATGGGAAATCACCAAGTGCTCGTCTTGGCTATCAACTTCATTACTATTATCAGATGAAGTTGGGGGATTAAGAGCTTGAGCTCTTGTCATCACTGCATTGACCGTTTGAATGTTTTCTTCTTCCCAACTAGAAATTTGTTGCGGGGTGCATTCCTTAACCCCATGAATACGACCGATTATAAGATCCGCAATAGGATTAGGAAGAAGACATGCATGGACATCTCCTGTGAAGAAAGGAGTGTCAATCCTAATAATAGCAGTAGGATAGCTTTCCATAGTACCACCAAATGTAACACATTTGATTGTTTTTCCAGTGGCACAGCAAGGATCTATCAGAGACTCCTTAACCCCGACGGTAGTACATCCCGAATCGAAAAGTACTGAGACTAGCCTATCATTTATTAGACCTTTATCTAAGATGAGAGATCCTCTCCCATCATGCGCAACTGTAGCAGGTAGAGCAGGAAGAGGGTGACCACAACTTAGCGTAGATACAGTTGATGAGTCAAACAATGTTAAGCATTGGGGGCATTCAGTTGCTCTCCCAAAATCGAAAGCACAACCAGTGATAGCCCTAGAGTTACCACTATCATTTGCTGTATTACAGGCTCCATCAAACTCTTGTTGCGCAGAGTTTGCCTGTTGGTAAGGTCTTTTCTTGTTAAACCTAGGTCTACCTCGATTATCATTTCCCCTGTAATTATTTCGACTATCATTTCCCCTGTAATTGTTATCATATTGCCTATTGTAATCATCATTCCGGTTTGAATCCCGGTTTCTAAATTCACCATCGTCATAATCTTGACGTCGAGAATGATTACCTCGAAAATTTGAATAGTTATTATTTGGATAGCCTTTGCGAAAGTGTCTCAAATTATTACCACTAAAATTACGAGAACTACCATCTTGTCTCCACTGCATAGACGAAGAACCATCATGTGTTGGATTACTCCGCTTCTGAGTGTAATTTTGATTACTTCCCCTATTCCAATTTTGTTGAGCACCCTGAAATTTTTTTTTGAAATTAGGGCCATATGGTGTTGCCGAAGCAGCTGGCAACCCTTCTTTCACTTTAGAATTGCTAACTGTAGCATGGGGATGTGCTGTGGCATACTGACAACAGTATTCCTCCATTTCTTTTAAGTTTTTAGGCTTACGCTCATGAAGGAATGCAAGAAAAGAATCATTAACAGATGACAAAACCTTATCTCGCAATAATAAGTCCATTAGACCTTCATATGTTTTCTCAATCTGAGACAACTCAACCCATCGTGTAAATGTACGACGTATCTTTGTAACAAAATCAGAGAAATCTACTCCATTTTCTGGCAACATTGTCCTAAAACGAAGACGATAGTCTTCTTGTTTTAGTTGATATTTTTTTAGTAATGCTGCCCTGACAACATCATAATTAGTCCTCTCATGTTCGTCTATTGTCATAAGAGTAGTCACTGTGTCACCTGTAAAAAATGGCATCAGTTGTTCAACATATTTTTCCTTTTTTATGTTATGCGTATCGCACAAAAATTGGAATCTATCTAGATAATCTGCTACGTCATCCTTTAAAGGATTGAAATGAGGCAATTTAATCCTACTAACAAACTCCCTTGTCGTACTCGAAGTTGTTTGCTGAGCACCCGTACTCGCCAATTTCAATTTCTCTAACTCCAAAGTTGCGAGTTTTTCATCAAGTTCCATCTTCTGTTTTCCTCTCCTCTGCAGCAGCTTGAGCTTTCCTCTCCTCTGCAGCAGCTTCTTTGTCTAATCTCTTCTGTTCAGCTTCTTTGTCTAATCTCTTTTGTTCAGCTTCTTTGTCTAATCTCTTTTGTTCAGCTTCAAATCTCCTTTCCTCCACCTGCATCTGCAATTTCTTTTGTTCAGCAGCAATACCAGCTTCTCTTTCTAATCTTTTCTCTTCAGCCTGAGCTTTTTTCTCTTCTGCAGCTAATGCTTTGTCATACTGAGCAACAACCCATTGTTCCAACTGTTGACCAGTCTTATCAAGGGCTCTCCCTTGTGTAATAAAGTAGTCCAATGTAGACATCTTGTCTACTGAGATCAGTAACTTGCAGAAGCAAATATATTAAATTATCCCACTTTAATGGGAGACAAGTCTGAAATGATAGACTTGTATACTCACTTCACTTTCTTTCACACTCTTAGTCTTGTTTATAATGTACCCAAAAAATCACCTGAGTACCTGTGGAAAAAAAAAATTCCCTTATATCCCACTCACTATGGGCACAAGTCTTTTTTATAAAGAACTTGAATATGTATTTCACCTTGTCTCAATCTTTGTAGATAACAAGTCTTTTATCAAAGAACTTGTATAAATATCTTATATAATAATATTTTATTAAGAAACTCTATATGAAGAGTCTACCTTATCAATAATATCAAAACATGACCAAGTATGTGTATGTAGACTGTGCATGACAGTAATGTAGTACAACCAAAAAAAAAAATACAAAGACAAAAATACAAAAACAATACAAATGGCAACACTGTTTTAACCAAAAATGTGTAGAGAAATACACAAGAAAGGAGAGACCTACAGAATACAAACAAAACAAATCGACAATCAAAACTGAAAAAACAGACAAAATATTACAAAAACAACGTTAAGTACAATTACATCACAGCTAACATCAATAGCGACCAATTGTCACTAGCAAATTTCCAAATTAAGAAAATTTGCACCTACAGAACGCTTACAGTAAGCCTCGATCAAGTGGCATATTTACCGTAAGACCCACCAACCGAAAAACCCGCAGAAAAATACACAAAACAGTAGAAGTAACATAATATAGCAATCAATTTCAATGTGTTGCAGAACAAGTTCAGTCACAGCTGAAACTAAAATAAATTCCTTGCTCCTTGCGAACACAGAAACGAAATGTCAAACGCGCACTGAACGTCAAATCCACTGTAACATAAAGTGGTATTCACGAACCAAAGTTACTATGACCTTCTCAAATTACGCCTTGCACATTGAATGTTTACTATTTCCACGTACTGTTTACAGACACTTGACCTCCAACAATGTAGCTTGAATGCTCTGACCTAGAAAAGTCTGTTGTTGAATGAAACGTGTAACAACCAGCAGTACTGTTTACAATAGGAACCCGCCTTCTATGCAGTTATGGTCCACGTAGCAAATGCCTAGTAGTTAACTTCAGTACATGTCTTGTTATGCTTTATGTAGCATTATAATATAAATGCTCGTACTGTTTATTTGGGTCAACCGTTGATGACCTATATCTGTCCTGTTGTAGCCAAAACTTGCAAGTGTAGAATTAGCGCTGTGTGTTACGGCTGTCCCGTGTGTAGCTTAGACCCACAGATCAGAAGTGTAATGTGTACTTGTCCTTCTTGTAACTTTCTCGACAAAACTGGAGACATCATACATGTAACAGCCAACCAGGAATGTAAATTTATGGATCCATAAATGTCAACAATAATGTCAAATGCTCGCTCTGTTCTTTTTAAACCCACAGGTCTGGTCCATCAGAAATGTAAGTTTCTAGGCCACATTGGCGACAAGAAATGTATCATAAGAGCCCACGTAACTGGTCCACCAGAAATGTAACTGTCTTTTTTTTCTTGTTGAGGTGATCACTGGCCCAAGACAGTATACATGTTGTTAGATGTGTAGTGCGAGCGTATGATGAATTGAGTGTGGGTGCGAATGAAGACGCGAATGTGTTTAGGCTCGTATAGATGTAGATCCTGCAACCCATACTCTCACATGCAGTAATCAAGGATGCTTTGACACTGCAGGCATGTTTCAAGACATTTATTGACGGGAACACACATAATATCAACAGGAACAGTCAGTGTAACAAGGTCATGCTGACCTGACATCGATAGGTATACATTTGGCATTCAAAAAGGTAAACATCAGAATAGACGTGCATGGTCAATAGCAAAGTTCTTCAATAATGACAGTTCGTAGCGTCGCCCTTGGCGTCTCTGACTAAACGCGTCAGATGCCTTAGTTACTATGACACATAGGTGCAACTTGGCACTCCCGCCAATTGCACATATCAGGCTGTAGTATAATAGCCGAAAGCACAGGCCTCGTTCTGACGTCGGCCGTGTACTTCTGTTAAATAGGTTATCATCAACCCTGCAGTAATACTTATTGTAGGTAGAAGTTCCGCCAATCTGCGGCTCCCACAATATATCTTCGTCACTGGATTTCTGGACAATATAAGACTAACAGTCTTGGATGGCTACCTCGAGCACAAATATATAAGTTCTGAAATGGCGGATCAGTGAGCTGCTGTTCACCCTAGGTAATCCTTTACATGTTCTGCCACCGAAAAGCGTAATAATGCATAAAGGTCGGTATTACCTGGCAAATGAATCCTCAGAACATCACAAGGAATTCTGTCGTCATCCCGACGCACAGAGATTCACTGGGGAAAACTGCCATAGCAGTTACTTCGAAGATTCTCCCCGAAAAACAATGGACTCTTGGTCCCTTCAGAAAAACAGGACCTCCCGGCTCCCCGGAAGTATATCTCACTCCCGCTTAAAAAACCTTCCCATAGGCCTACGCCGAACTGTCAACCTCTGACCCTACAGGTCAAACACAATGAATGAATAAACAAGGGAAGACAACCCCTAATCAACCTGACATCGCAGGTAAAGACACAATTATACTTATGATACAAACATAAGCAAATAACTTGACAGATGACTCCGTCGAAAATGACAGCAACAAAGACCCTAAAGAACATGAGAAAGGAAAAACAATGCCCTCTCAAATTTATAAAGGACAAGCAAGGTAAATTGCTTACTGCCCCGAAGGAAGTAATAGAAAGATGGAAAGAATATTTCTCAGAACTCCTGGATGGTGAAGCATCAGAAATGATAACCACTAGCACAGAAGAGAAAACCAATGATGGTGAAGATGACATAAAGATGGAAGAACTGAAGGCAGCACTGGAGAAAATCAAGATGGGCAAAGCAGCAGGGCATGATGGTATAACACCAGATATGGTTAAGTACATGGTAGCATCAGGCGACCTTGGGAGATTGCCATCATAACACCAATTTTCAAAAAGGGTGACAATCGACAGTGTGGAAACCATAGAGGCATATCCCTTCTCAGTGTCCCTGGTAAAATCTACTCTAGAATCCTAGAGCAGAGATTCCGACGCCTAGCTGAGCCACAATTGGATGAGGTCCAGTGCGGATTCCGAGCGAACCGAAGTACTCAAGACCTAATCTTCACACTCAGACAGCTGAGTGAAAAGGCCCTTGGGTATAAGAGTGAGATCCATCTTTGTTTCATAGATCTGGAAAAGGCGTTTGACAGGGTCCCCTGGAGCAAACTTTGGGATTGTTTGGCAAGGAAGAACATTCCAGCACCTCTGATTCATGCTATACAGAGCTTCTACAAGTCTTGCAGAAATTATGTGAGAACAGCAAACTATAAGTCAGAAGAGTTCAGGACACCCACTGGTGTAAGACAAGGTGATATTCTGTCACCTTACCTTTTCATACTCCTCATGGACGATGTCATTAAGGCATGTAAGGAGAGAACAAGAAAGTATTCAGTGGGGTACTGGAAGATGAGACAGGTCTATATTTCGGAGCTGGCATTTGCTGATGATGTTGCCCTGATTGCTAAATCAGAGGCACGTCTCCAATTCAACCTGCAAGTCTGGAAGGAAGAGCTGGAGAAGAGAGGAATGGTCATAAGCCGCTCTAAAACAAAATCCATGGTGATATCACGAGAAGAAAGAAGACATCAGATTAAGCTGGGAGAACAGGTCATGGAGCAGGTAGACCACTTTAAATACCTCGGAGCTATTATTGACCGAAAGGGAGGCATCAAAGAAGAGTTGGCCACTCAAAAAGCAGCAGCTGGGAGACTTTTTCAGGCCATAAATCGAGGATTCCTCAGCAAGAGAGAGGTGGGTAAGAAAACGAAGATGGCTGTATACCGCTCCACCTATGTCCCAGTCTTGACATATAGATGCGAGTCATGGGCAATGACTACAACCCACAAAAGCCAGATCCAAACCTCAGAAATGAGGTATCTGAGGAAGGTGGTTGAAGTAACAAGAAGAGACATGGTACGCAACCAGACGATACGTCAAGGCCTTAAATCCCACCCCCTGCAGACCCAAGTAGAACAGTCCCAACTAAGATGGTTTGGCCATGTCTGCAGAATGGGAGAAGATCGGCTACCACGACAAGCATGGGAAACAAAGAACCAAGGATCCAGACCCCCAGGACGACCCAGAGTCCGCTGGGAGGACAACATTAGACTATGTTTGAAGGACCGAGGACTAGAATGGAACCAGGCCAGAAGGAAGACAGCCGATAGGATATCGTCTAGTTGCGTACCATGTCTCTTCTTGTTACTTCAACCACCTTCCTCAGATACCTCATTTCTGAGGTTTGGATCTGGCTTTTGTGGGTTGTAGTCATTGCCCATGACTCGCATCTATATGTCTGGCGCTCTCTCTTCCAAACCTCTACACCTCACGGTAGAAGGGGAACGACTAAGTAAGTAAGACATTATAATCAGTTTGATCAGTTTGCTGTCAGTCACATTACAAAGACTTCCACCACATTGTTGTATTATCAACTATTAAGGTTTTAATACAAAACATAAAGACAAACAGTAGTCTTTTATATTCTTAATTTCCTGTCATGAACGCCCTTTTAGCGTTTATATGCCACTTGAAAACAAATGCTCATCATAACCATGGAGTTATAACATTGAGGAAATGTTGCTGTAATCTGTTTAAATTTTTTTTTTAAACAGCCACATATTATCCAAACCTTGTTTAACAATTTGTTTAAGAAAAAAAAGCACACATGGAAAAGAAGAAACGATTAAGCTGTAAATATTAACTTACATGAATCAACACACTTTTTTATATCCTTGTACATGCTTTCTTGAAGTACCGTGCTGTCCTGCTTCTTACATTTCTTCTTGGCATAATCATAATCTGCGTAAGCTGTGTTAAATGTCATGCAGATGGTTTTTGAACCCAAGGTACAGTCCTCTTTAAATGTTTTGTTGTCAGGTATTTGATCTATGATAAATAAAACGAAACATGCGTTTCTATTTGATAATATATAAAATGCATCATGTAATGTATTATTTAATTTGCCAATAAGAACAATACAACATGTGAATAGTATTAACAGTTAATATGAAAACAGTGTGATAAAAATAAATGTAATTATGACAAGACATCGCATGTTATTATAATAACTCTGAAAAGAGATTAAACAGTTATAAGTATTTGCCTCTGAAATAATAAGGACGCATTAATTATTATAATAAGCTACAGCAACAGTTTTTGCAATCTTCAAATTATACAGATTCCTTAATTTCAACATATTATAAATACGATTTGGAAATAGTTTCTAAGAAACGTTATCATTAATTAACATTTTTGCTTGATAATGCTAAACACAGCTGTATGAAGAATCATATGAAATACAAAATATTATCAATGTGATTGTCGATGCAAAGCACCTTGCCATCTATGAATCTGGCATAAAATTGATGGTATATATGTATGTGCATGCCCCATATAGTTCGCAGTGGTAGCTGAAGAGACAAAAATAGAATAGACCTACATTATTTTCAGGCACTTGTAAGTGGTGACTCAATATGAGGTTGTGGATGATGCTTGCAATCTTATCATTTAAAACTAATTTCTACAGAAACCACTGCTACAAGAACACGTTAACAGAACTAATAGAAAAGTATTACAACTACACCGTCACATGTCACAGACAAGTATAACAACTACACCGTCACACGTCACAGAAAAGTATTGCAACTACACCATCACACGTCACAGAAAAGTGTTACAACTACACCGTCACACGTCACAGAAAAGTGTTGCAACTACACCGTCACACGTCTCAGAAAAGTGTTGCAACTACACCGTCACACGTCACAGAAAAGTGTTACAACTACACCGTCACACGTCACAGAAAAGTGTTGCAACTACACCGTCACACGTCACAGAAAAGTGTTACAACTACATCGTCACACGTCACAAAAAGTGTTACAACTACACCGTCACAGGTCACAAAAAAGGAATATTTGTACAAAAGATCACTTTAGCAATTCTAAAAGCAGCACTGGAAACATTTCTTCAAGGAGACATTAAAAAAAACAAAAAACTATAAACCATACTGGATGAAGAACCTGGGATGTTGTGACGTTTCACCTTCTCACCAATTCTTTCTTTATCTAAAATTTATACTTCTTCAGATATTCTTGTATTATCTCTAGAAATGAAACTTGTTTTTTTTTTAAAGAATTTCCTTCAGTCTTTTAATGAAATTTTTTGTTTTGTTTTTTGAAGACGAAGTATCGCGTTCAATTCTTGATGGGTTATGATTAAGATATATAGTGTGGTAAATTCAAGATAATAAAATCTGATTTTCGATATCTAAATATAGTATCTTCCCCCACCCCCTTTTCCACTCAGTCCAAATATAATAAATCAGAACTATAAAATTGTGTGTTTGTGTCCTCCCCTTTCACAGAAGAAAGACACAATTAACAACAAAAACATACAAACAAGAACAACTACAAGAAAAGAAAGTTAAAATCTCTTATAACTACCCTGTTGTTAACAAGATGAAAAGGGGTGAAGGAGATTTTAACTTTCTTTCCTGGCTTTGTTTTTGATAGCTTCAATATCAGTATTTTTATTCTTCAAGTCTTCTCTCCCTTAGAGAAATATAGAGAATATGTGATACTCAGAACAGAAGCAAAGAACAAGGTGCTAGCAGCAAAACAGAAGTCCTGGGAAGAATTTGGAGAAAAGCTAGAAAAGGATGCGCAAGAAAACTAGAAATTGTTCTATAAGACCCTAAAGAACATAAGGAAGGAAAAACAATACCCTCTTAAATTTATAAAGGACAAGCAAGGCAAATTGCTTACTGCCCCGAAGGAAGTAATGGAAAGATGGAAAGAATATTTCTCAGAACTCCTTGATGGTGAGCAAGGCCAAGCATCAGAAATGATAACCACTAGCACAGAAGAGAAAACCAATGGTGGTGAAGATGACATAAAGATGGAAGAACTGAAGGCAGCACTGGAGAAAATCAAGATGGGCAAAGCAGCAGGGCATGATGGTATAACACCAGAAATGGTTAAGTACATGGGAGCATCACGCGACCTACTACTCCTAAGGGTCCTACAGACAGCGTGATGCAACAAGGCCATACCAAAGGATTGGGAGATTGCCATCATAACACCGATTTTCAAAAAGGGTGACAATCGACAATGTGGAAACCACAGAGGCATATCCCTTCTCAGTGTCCCTGGTAAAATCTACTCTAGAATCCTAGAGCAGAGACTCCGATGTCTAGCTGAGCCACAATTGGATGAAGCCCAGTGAGGATTCCGAGCAAACCGAAGTACTCAAGACCTAATCTTCACACTCAGGCAGCTGAGTGAAAAGGCCCTTGGGTATAAGAGTGAGATCCATCTTTGTTTCATAGATCTGGAAAAGGCGTTTGACAGGGTCCCCTGGAGCAAACTTTGGGACTGTTTGGCAAGGAAGAACATTCCAGCACCTCTGATTCATGCTATACAGAGCTTCTACAAGTCTTGCAGAAATTATGTGAGGACAGCAAACTATAAGTCAGAAGAGTTCAGGACCACCACTGGTGTAAGACAAGGCGATATCGTGTCACCTTATCTTTTCATACTCCTCATGGACGATGTCATAAAGGCATGTAAGGAGAGAACAAGAAAGTATTCAGTGGGGTACTGGAAGATGAGACAGGTCAGTATTTCAGAGCTAGCATTTGCTGATGATGTTGTCCTGATTGCTAAATCAGAGACACATCTCCAATCCAACCTGCAAGTCTGGAAGGAAAAGCTGGAGAAGAGAGGAATGGTCATAAGCAGCTCTAAAACAAAATCCATGGTGATATCACGAGAAGAAAGAAAACATCAGATTAAGTTGGGAGAACAGGTCCTGGAGCAGGTCGACAACTTTAAATATCTCGGAGCTATTATAGACCGAAAGGGAGGCATCAAAGAAGAGTTGGCCACTCGAAAAGCAGCGGCTGGGAGACTTTTTCAGGCCATAAATCGAGGATTCCTCAGCAAGAAAGAGGTTGGTAAGAAAACGACAATGGTTGTATACCGCTCCACCTATGTCCCAGTCTTGACATATGGATGCGAGTCATGGGCAATGACTACAACCCACAAAAGCCAGATCCAAACCTCAGAAATGAGGTATCTGAGGAAGGTGGTTGAAGTAACAAGAAGAGACATGGTCCGCAACCAGACGATACGTCAAGGCCTAAAATCCCACCCGCTGCAGACCCAAATAGAACAGTCCCAACTAAGATGGTTTGGCAATGTCTGCAGAATGGGAGAAGATCGGCTACCACGACAAGCATGGGAAACAAAGAGCCAGGGATCCAGACCTCCAGGGCGACCAAGGGTCCGCTGGGAGGACAACATTAGACAATCTTTGAAGGACCGAGGACTAGAATGGAACCAGGCCAGGAAGAAGACAGCTGATAGAATAGTCTGCCGTTCTCTCTTCCAAACCTCTACACCTCACGGTAGAAGGGGAACGACTAAGTAAGTAAGTAAGTCTTCTCTCCATAAGCATTAGCTAACCAGCGATTTCTCGCGAGTCAAGGCAGATAAATTATTCACTCTGTTTCTGAAGACTTTGCATTCAGATTACATTTCACTAAGCCAGGTACGCAGAAAGGTGAATAAATGATGTAGGATAAAGAGAGAGAGAGGGATAGTACCTCACGGTGAGAGACAACCATATCCATAATGGATAGTCAGGGTCATATTTGGTTCCCTTCTCTTTATCTAGCTCATGTATGGCTCCACGAATACCGCTTGTGTATGGCGGTGGCCACATCGCGGGCAACATTCTTAGCTGACTGGCTAAACTAGATGAGTGAAGTAGGAGCAATCTTACTCAAAGGAATATCCATCCCTAGTACATAAAGACTGAGACGGTGAGTGAGGCCGAGCAATCTAAAAAGATTAATGGCTCACAAAGCGAAACAGCAAAGTGTGTGGCGCACTAGAGGCGTGTCGGACATAGAAAAAGACAACAGCTAGCCACCGTGGAAGAGATTGGGGCTTTACCAGGTACATCCGACATAATGTAATGAGATCACAACCAAAAGATAAGAAACGATATATGTAGAGAACTCTTGGGCCCCTGGGGAGAAATCTACTGTACATAACAACAGGAAAGAGGCAACTCCTCTAATGAGGAAGAAAGTACCCAATGACGTGTATTCCTCAAATTCTTTTGAAAGGGAACATTCTGAGAAAGACCACCTAAAAACTAGTAGGAGGAGCCTAAAAATAAGAACATGGAACGTTAGAACTCTAAACGGAGGAGGAAAGCTAGATAATCTCATTTTAGAGGCAACAAATATGAAACTTGATATACTTGGAGTTGCAGAGGCAACAGTATTGAGTACAGGCTAAATAAAAAGAGACCAATACACGCTTATACACTCAGGAGGAAAAAAACTCGAAAGAGGAGTAGGAACGTTAATAACGAGGGAATTAGAAAAATATGTGTGCGGATACTGGACACACAAGGACAGAATGATGTTACTGAAAATGAGAGCAAAGCCATTTGACATATCAATCTTACATACATACGCGCCAACTAAAGAACACAGTGAAGAAGAAATAGAGGAATACTATGAAGAGCTACAACACACACTTAAACCAGTAAAATCTACAGATGTGTTGATAGTAATGGGTGATATGAATGCAAAAGTAGGAAAAGGAAAATACAAGAAAATAGTAGGACAGTATGGATTAGGGACAAGAAATGATAGAGGAGACAGACTTAACCAGTTCTGTGAAGAAAACCAGCTGGTTATAATGTAACACCTTTTTTGAACACCACCCACGGAAACTATACAGATGGAAAACCCAGGTGATGTAACAAGAAATAAAATTGACTTTATCATGATAAAACATAGATTTAAAAACAGTGTCACAAGCGCAAATACACATCCTTGCGCTGACATAAATTCAGATAACAATCTGGTCGTCATCAAAGTAAATATAAAGCTAAAAAGAGCAGGAAACAAAAGAAAGGAGGAACCCCAGATAGGAAATATCAGCACTGAAACAACCAGATATAAAACAAAAATATCTTGTCGATGTCAAAAATAAGTATGAACACTTAATGACAGAAAGCATGGAACAGTACAGAAGAGAAAACCCAGAAGAAAAAGTAGCTGCAAAATGGAAATGTTTAAAAACAAGCATACAATCAGCAAATGCAAATTTACCTAAAAAGGAGCCTACAAAAAAATCAAAGTTGGATGACAGATGACGTCTTGAATAAAATGGCAGAAAGAATGAGAGCAAAAAACGCTCCAGAATATAAAACAATAGACAACAACATACGTACAATGTGGAAACAAGCAATAGAACGGTGGATAGAAACAAAATGCATTGAAATAGAAGCCATGGAAGCAAAGCACGTGACAAGAGATAAGCATGAAGAAATAAAGAAATTATCAAATAGGTCGCGGTTTGCCCAAGGAGGAGGCTGTATCAAGAACAAAGATGGTGTAATATTCCTTGATGAGAAAGACATATCAAACAGATGGGCAGAGTACGTAAAAGAACTATTCGAGGACAACAGAGGTAAAAAAACCCAGATTCTAATGAAGGCTCAAACATTCTCAGATCAGAAGTAGAGAATGCAATACATGATACAAAAAGGGAAATCAGCAGGCTTGGACAACATACAAATTGAAATGACTGCAACGATATATACAATATTCCACATGACATGAAAACATCAGTCTTTATAACATTGCCCAAAAAACTTAATGCAACAGAATGTTTAGACTTCAGAACAATCAGCCTCATGAGTCATGCAATTAAAATACGGCTTAAAATCATTCAGGAAAGAATAAAAAGTAAAGTAGACAGCGAAATCCAAGAAGAGCAGTTTGGTTTTAGACAGAACAGTGGAACAAGAGAGGCAATATTTTGCCTAAGAATATTAGCAGAAAAATATACAGAGGTCCAAAAAAGTATGTACATGTGCTTCATTGACTACAAGAAGGCTTTTGACAGAATCCACCATGAGCAAATAATTGAATGCCTCGAAGACATAGGTATTGATGGAAAAGACATAAGAATACTCAGTAACCTTTATTGGGAGCAAACTGCCACAGTAAGATCGGGAAGGAATTATTCACCATACATAGACATAAAAAGAGGTGTCAGACAAGGTTGTGTGCTGTCCCCCTACCTATTTAATCTATACACCGAAAAAATTTTCAAACAGATACAGGAAATACCAGGACTGAACATCAGTGGAAGGTCAATAACCAACCTTAGATATGCAGATGATACCGTGTTGTTAGCTGAAAGCGAACAGGAGTTACAAGAACTAGTGAAGATCAGTCATTTAATTTCCTACATCTTCTTCCTATTCTTTCACATAAATTCTCTCTTTTATTATCTCTGTAATTTTTTTTCCGGTGTATTTTTCATCCATTCGTTTTGCGTATATTATTTTCATATAATTCGCAAACTTTACCTGTTTTCCTTTCTCTTAAACTGAGAATCGCGCTAGGACGATATTACGTAGATGTCAGGGCTGCAGGGCGTCAGAAGGCGTGATAAGTCGGTTCGCTGAACACAGGACGTAGCAAATCGTCTACATTCTCAACGAGCGCGCGAGCTTCTTCTCGGCATTAGTCCCGGTGAGGTGTGATACTTTACATCTGCACCGGTCAGTATCCAGACATGTGTCCGGAAAATCCCAAACTGACACGGCGCTCACTTGGGCCATGGTCAGCTGTAGTGTGAAAACTGCCCTGAAATGGAGTCAGGCTGTCTGGGATTTGAAACTGACACGCGTACATCGTGGTCAGTAGGTGACAGTTACGACACGCGTTAAGCGGACGTAAATGTTGGGAGTAGGGGAGATAATTTCGCGTGGCGAAATAGTTTGGGCCCTTTGTCTGATTTTAAGATATTGGCCAAGTTTGAAACTTTAATTTCATTCTCGCTCATAGACTCCACAGTAGATAGGTCGCTCGAAAAACAGAATAGCTGTTAGCGAAGATCTCAGTTTGTTTCGGCAATTTGTCGAACTTCTAGACTTCCAGAAATATTTTCAGCATTTTTATTCTTAAGTTGTGCGACTACCTGTAATTCTGTGGTTGAGGTAATTAATATGATAGATATATAGATTTTGTGAGTGTTAAAGTGTTAAATCGCTTAATTCATTTTAATCTATTTCTTTAGCGCAGAAGAGAAATAAAGTGGTAGGCTATTATATTTTCTAGGGAAGCATTCAGTGGAAAGCAGACTAAAAATTTAATTTCTAGCTTATAACGGCAATTGTAGCTATTTATGAATTTAATTTAACTGCTAATACTCAGTCGAGTGTATTTTTCTAAACTAACGTATAAACTCTAGAATCCAGCCTCAGGAATGATGACGGATACGCGCGTGTTCCTAATTTATGAGGAATGCTGATTTTTAAATATAACTTACGTCACGGGAAGTTTAAATGATAAGCAAAGCTCTCTGCTTGCAAGTTTAAATGTAAGTTTTAACCAGTACAGATTCTGTTTATTATATTATATGTGTTATTTTTCCTCCACACAGTGAAAGTTTTGGGGTGACCCTAACTTTACCAGCACCTAGTAGTAGTTTCCATACTTGTGAAGAAATAGACAGTCCTTATTTTGAACCACGTGGGTTTTCTCAAGTAACACTGATCTGACGGTGCAAGTTAGACAGAAATACTAATATCCCTATAACGGGTTTTCAAAGACTGTAATGATAAATACTGGACCTTGGAGCCAGCACTTAATTTCTTCTAGAAACTCTATATAATTTGCTGCCTGTGGCGTGAATATTAACAATCATTTCCCGACTAGATTATATCTTGTGGACAAATCTGTGGTGTGACTAAAGTGAATCCTATACTGAGGGAAGGCACCGACCTGACATTCATCATTTTTTTTAGAAACCTACGCTATTGACACTGTGCTCTGCTAACTCCCGCGCCTGGAATAATTGTTAGGTGACTTAATCAGACATTTGAACAAATTTGCATACCCAAGTAGTCGTTCCCGGAGACTCCAAGTTAAATACGTCTTTTGGAACTGGGGACTTCTTGGCAGAAGACTGCATTTTTGGAGTCTGTGTGAAAATCTAAAATCAATGTGTTCCAAGAGGCAGCAAGCAAAGTCGTGAGTACAAGTATGAGAAGCCATGGCGGAATGAATGAGTGTACGCTGGTCTGAGTGATATTTTCACTATTATATCTTTGACACCCTGTTGCTGTCCTAATTTTTTTTTTTCAATCTGCATAATTTGTTGCTAAGGCTAGAGTTCTTGTGTTTTTGTCTTAGGTTAAATCAGATTTTTTTCAAACTCTGTGCATATAATTACGAGATAAAACAAAGAAAAACTCTTAGACTCAAACCTATGTATCTGTGACTCTGGCGCCATCATCTGTTCTCTTAACGGGGCCGGGCTAAACCTAGAGTTAACACTATAACGGGGCTATCATCCTTGCAACATTTCCTTGATTTTTTATGACTATGTGTATATGTATTTTCCTTGATGTACTTTCTTTGATGTTGTGAGCCGATTTTTCCTGATATTAAAATCGCTCTTGAACTAAACAATCGTGTTTGGTCAGCTCGTTCTAGAATATATATATATCATTGTTATAGTTTTCCCACGTCTGTGTGTTTACCTGTCGTCACGTGTATGTGCGTGCCTGTGAGTGATAGAAATATACGTAATATGTATATTGGTGTAGTCTGTCTGACGCTGTAACAACTGTTGTAGAAGATAGGTGAGAGAGAGAAAAATTCTTTTCGCTTTCAGAGACAGCCACTATATCAAATCTATCATCTCACGTGTGTGGAAATTCTATTACCTTTCACTAACTCTCACTGAGTCTATCACCTATTCAAACCTATTCAGAAGGGACCAAACCTAGTCTTAATTCTCCTATCGGAAATCTACGACAAATGAGGGCTCGTTTCCGGTCTTTGAACTTAGAATAGGAAGACGAGTACGACAAATGAGGACTCGTTTCCGGTCTTTGAACTTAGAATAGGAAGACGAGTACGACAAACGTGGACTCGTCTATCTGGATTTTGTAACTTAAGATTCTGTATTCTGATATAGAGTAAGAGTGTGATGTCTTGTGAGTTGTTATCTTTAAAAAATAATTACCCCCTAGACTAGCGATCTGTTTACGGGCGTGCTGACCACACAAACTAATAAGTTTTTTTTTCCACAGCATCTTTGAATAATATACATTTTGGTTACAGGTTGATTTTGTCGGGATATATGTTAACTGCTGATTGTAATACTAAATGCTGGTAAAGTGGTGAGTGTATAACATTCACTGGGTACTGAGGCAGAACGGCGTTTGAACTAAGTTAAGGAGTGTGTTTCGGACTTTTTGTCCAGATTAATTCCCTCCCTTACCCGATCTGACTTCAGGGGCGAACTTATAGTGGATTTTTAAAAATTAAGGGATTATTTTTCTCTTTAATTTTTGCAATATTCTTTTGCTTTTCCACTGTAGCAACTTATTTTTCAGTTGTTATCTTAACTACCATTTATTTGGCGTAGTCGTGTTTTGCATTGAGTGCTTTATTGCCGATAATAGCAGCGATAGTTAGATTTTATTTTGGAGGAGGTATCCCAGGGTTAAGGATATCATCTTTTGAATTTTTGATTTTTTTTTCTCGTAAGTGGTAGGAACCAGGTTATTCTTTTTCCTATTTTCTTTCTCCAACAGTCTCAGTCACTGACCTAATATGGCCGAGAGGGCAAAGCTTAGACAACTTCTCAGGGACGAAGCGAGAGAGGAGGGACTGGAAGGAGAGGAAGCGAAAGCTTTTGTCAGAGACGAACTTGAGAGATATGACGCGGAGAGGAAAGAAGAAGCAGCCGAAGCTTTACAGCAGAAGAAGATGGATGAGGAAATGGAAATTCGCAGGATGCAGCATGAGGAAAAAGAGAAGGAGAGACAGCATGAGAAGGAGAGGGAGGAGAGACAGCATGAGGAAAGAGAAAATGAGCAACGACGACAGCATGAGTTGGCTCTTAAAACTCTAGAATTCCAAAGTCGTGGTGCTGCCTCTACCTCCAGCAATGGAGAATCTTCTCCTCATTCCTCCCTAACTGATCCTTCTAACACTCAATCTCTTCAACTCAACGCTATGTCTTTCACTCTTGAGTCTTTCCCTTGTCCAAATGAGAAGATTGACACATGGTTAGAAAAATTTGAGAAAATTGCAACTCTGTACGGGTTAGAGAGGTCGCGTTGGAATATGAAACTTTCCCAGGCCCTAAAAGGTTCTGCTTATGATGTTTATTCTAAGCTGGAAAGTAGCCAACAAGACGACTACGATGTGTTGAAGAAAGCGTTACTGGAGCGCTTTGAAATGAACGCTCGCAAGTTTTTGCAACTGTTTCGCAACAGCCGGAAAGAGAATTCTGAAACTTTTCACCAGTTCTCGTCTCGTTTGAAGGGATATCTGACAAAGTGCTTAGAGCTCTCGCAGCTCCCCTCTACCTATGAAGGTCTTGAGGAACTTGTTCTAACTGAACAAATAAAGAACACTTTGTCTGCTGATACCCGGAGATTTCTCGCTGAGCAGGGGGCAGAAAAACTTGAAGACATTTTGGAAAAGTCTGAGCGTTATCACAATGCGCTGGCTGAACTACCGGCCACAAAGCGGAAACCGACAGAGGAGCATTTTCGAAAACATAACCTAGAGCAATCTTCTCAGGCTTCTAACCAAAACAACCACAGAGAAACTGGACCTCAAAACCCCCCTCCTGAAAAATCCAAGTTCTACAAGAACAAGTACCCCAACCACCCCAAACAGTCTGATCAACCCGACCGCCCTACATGGCAGCGTAGCCAGAAAGGACAAGGTGGCAAAGGGAGAACCCCCGAGCACGGGACATATGATCAGACCGAGCACACCGAGCCGAAACGCATCGGATGCTTATTGACAGTCTCGCAAGGCGGAATTATTGACAGTGATTCCCAACCTGTTGGGGATAGACCCTCAACGCGAGGTACTGTTACTTTGAACGGTTCTCAAACTTCTTGCTTATTTGACACGGGGCTTTCTTACGATTGCATTGTTGCCAGAAACCTGGTTAAACCCGGTCAAGAGACAGGAGAGACCGTCAAACTTTGTGGAGTTCGTAAGAGTGATGCACCTACAGCGCTTCCCATCGCATTGGTGGAGATACACTCTGACTTTGTCAGAGGTGTGATCAAAGCGGCTGTTATGGATGATCCCATCTACCCAGTCATACTTGGCGGGAGATACGTGTGTATTGGGAAACCGGAAGAGCCGATTGTGGCAGCAGTAACTACAAGAGGGCAAACCAAGAAGGAACGGGAGCCTGCGCCAAATTTGTTACCTATGGAACTTAAAGAAGCGCAATACAAGGACCCTACTTTGGCACCCTGCTTTAGGAAACTGCCCATGGCTAAGGAACCCAAACAGCACGGGGACATTTTTTCTGAGGATGGCGTACTTTATCGGAGAACGGGCAAGCCTGACCAAGGTTACAACCAGCTCCTAGTACCGAAACAGTACAGAAGCCAAATCCTAGAAATGGGGCACTCTCTTCCCTTTAGCGGACATATGGGACAGAACGCCACAAACCAACGTATAACCACTCATTATTGGTGGCCAGGAGTGAATACTGATATTATCAGATATGTCAAATCCTGTGCCCAGTGCCAACGTGTGCCACCCAAGCAACGGGCACCCCCAGTCCACATGGGTGAAATGCCAATAATGGGAACACCATTCGAACGGGTTGTGATCGACATTTTAGGGCCTTTCGAAAGGACTAAAAGAAGGAACAGGTTCATCCTGACCTTAGTCGATACATGCACTTTATGGGCAGAAGCTATCCCGCTAACATGCGCAGATGCCAAGCATGTCGCAGAAGCCCTCGTGCAGATTTTCACTCGGTTGGGATTCCCTCAGCAAGTGTTGACGGATAATGGATCTCCATACCGAAACCTGTTGATGGATGAGATCGTTAAGATCTTGAGGACCCAGCACATCCACACTAAGCCATATACTCCGGCCGGAAATGGGCTCGTGGAACGTGCTAATGGAAACCTCACCATGATGCTAAGTAAGCTGGCACAAGTGAAACCTGAAGATTGGGATCTCTGTATTCCTGCAGCATTATTTGGCTACAGAGAATCTCCTCATACTTCCACAGGATTTCCGCCAGCTACACTCTTATTTGGCAGACCCATTAAGGGCCCGCTTGAAGCCTTACTTCAGTCTCTGACAGACGAGAAGGCGGATGAGACAGTCGTCTCAGCAAGTAAATATGTGTCGGTTTTAAAGGAAAGGTTGAAACTAGGGTGGGACCTAGCAACGACTAACTTTAAGCGAGCTCGCACAAAGCACGCTAACCGATACAGGAAAGTCGCGGAAGAGAGAGAACTGGAAGCAGGAGAGAAAGTTTTGGTGTTGCTCCCTACCGAGAACAACCAACTGAAGATCGGATGGCAAGGGCCGTTTACCGTCCTGAAAAAGATTTCTAAGGCTAACTACCAGATCTCTATTGAAGGAAAGGAGAAGGTTTTCCATTTAAATCTCTTAAAGAGATACTTGGAAAAACCAGTGCCAACCTCCGACCATCTCCTGACGATCGCCAAAACTGACGAAGATGATGATAGTGGCAGGGATATTCCACCGCTATCACAGGAAATCTTTCAAAAATGTCAGAAGCGGCGACGCTCTTTCAAGCGCGCATATGAGACATTCCAGGGGAAGGAAACTTTGAGGAGTGGACTTGAGTAGGAATTGGACAGAGATGGAGGGGGAAGAGGAGAGGGAAGAAGACAGACACCCCGAAGCTACGGTTATAGGAAATTAAACTCCATAACGTAGACATGGAGTGCTTCCATATCTTAAAGGGGGGAGGCTCTGTCACGTAGGGTTTATAGTCATTTAATTTCCTACATCTTCTTCCTATTCTTTCACATAAATTCTCTCTTTTATTATCTCTGTAATTTTTTTTTTCCTGTGTATTTTTCATCCATTCGTTTTGCGTATATTATTTTCATATAATTCGCAAACTTTACCTGTTTTCCTTTCTCTTAAACTGAGAATCGCGCTAGGACGATATTACGTAGATGTCAGGGCTGCAGGGCGTCAGAAGGCGTGATAAGTCGGTTCGCTGAACACAGGACGTAGCAAATCGTCTACATTCTCACCGAGCGCGCGAGCTTCTTCTCGGCATTAGTCCCGGTGAGGTGTGATACTTTACATCTGCACCGGTCAGTATCCAGACATTTGTCTGGAAAATCCCAAACTGACACGGCGCTCACTTGGGCCATGGTCAGCTGTAGTGTGAAAACTGCCCTGAAATGGAGTCAGGCTGTCTGGGATTTGAAACTGACACGCGTACATCGTGGTCAGTAGGTGACAGTTACGACACGCGTTAAGCGGACGTAAATGTTGGGAGTAGGGGAGATAATTTCGCGTGGCGAAATAGTTTGGGCCCTTTGTCTGATTTTAAGATATTGGCCAAGTTTGAAACTTTAATTTCATTCTCGCTCATAGACTCCACAGTAGATAGGTCGCTCGAAAAAACAGAATAGCTGTTAGCGAAGATCTCAGTTTGTTTCGGCAATTTGTCGAACTTCTAGACTTCCAGAAATATTTTCAGCAATTTTATTCTTAAGTTGTGCGACTACCTGTAATTCTGTGGTTGAGGTAATTAATATGATAGATATATAGATTTTGTGAGTGTTAAAGTGTTAAATCGCTTAATTCATTTTAATCTATTTCTTTAGCGCAGAAGAGAAATAAAGTGGTAGGCTATTATTTTCTAGGGAAGCATTCAGTGGAAAGCAGACTAAAAATTTAATTTCTAGCTTATAACGGCAATTGTAGCTATTTATGAATTTAATTTAACTGCTAATACTCAGTCGAGTGTATTTTTCTAAACTAACGTATAAACTCTAGAATCCAGCCTCAGGAATGATGACGGATACGCGCGTGTTCCTAATTTATGAGGAATGCTGATTTTTAAATATAACTTACGTCACGGGAAGTTTAAATGATAAGCAAAGCTCTCTGCTTGCAAGTTTAAATGTAAGTTTTAACCAGTACAGATTCTGTTTATTATATTATATGTGTTATTTTTCCTCCACACAGTGAAAGTTTTGGGGTGACCCTAACTTTACCAGCACCTAGTAGTAGTTTCCATACTTGTGAAGAAATAGACAGTCCTTATTTTGAACCACGTGGGTTTTCTCAAGTAACACTGATCTGACGGTGCAAGTTAGACAGAAATACTAATATCCCTATAACGGGTTTTCAAAGACTGTAATGATAAATACTGGACCTTGGAGCCAGCACTTAATTTCTTCTAGAAACTCTATATAATTTGCTGCCTTGTGGCGTGAATATTAACAATCATTTCCCGACTAGATTATATCTTGTGGACAAATCTGTGGTGTGACTAAAGTGAATCCTATACTGAGGGAAGGCACCGACCTGACATTCATCATTTTTTAGAAACCTACGCTATTGACACTGTGCTCTGCTAACTCCCGCGCCTGGAATAATTGTTAGGTGACTTAATCAGACATTTGAACAAATTTGCATACCCAAGTAGTCGTTCACGGAGACTCCAAGTTAAATACGTCTTTTGGAACTGGGGACTTCTTGGCAGAAGACTGCATTTTTTTTGAGTCTGTGTGAAAATCTAAAATCAATGTGTTCCAAGAGGCAGCAAGCAAAGTCGTGAGTACCTGAATGAGAAGCCATGGCGGAATGAATGAGTGTACACTGGTCTGAGTGATATTTTCACTATTATATCTTTGACACCCTGTCGCTGTCCTAATTTTTTTTTTTCAATCTGCATAATTTGTTGCTAAGGCTAGAGTTCTTGTGTTTTTTGTCTTAGGTTAAATCAGATTTTTTTCAAACTCTGTGCATATAATTACGAGATAAAACAAAGAAAAACTCTTAGACTCAAACCCTATGTATCTGTGACTCTGGCGCCATCATCTGTTCTCTTAACGGGGCCGGGCTAAACCTAGAGTTAACACTATAACGGGGCTATCATCCTTGCAACATTTCCTTGATTTTTTATGACTATGTGTATATGTATTTTCCTTGATGCACTTTCTTTGATGTTGTGAGCCGATTTTTCCTGATATTAAAATCGCTCTTGAACTAAACAATCGTGTTTGGTCAGCTCGTTCTAGAATATATATATCATTGTTATAGTTTTCCCACGTCTGTGTGTTTACCTGTCGTCACGTGTATGTGCGTGCCTGTGAGTGATAGAAATATACGTAATATGTATATTGGTGTAGTCTGTCTGACGCTGTAACAACTGTTGTAGAAGATAGGTGAGAGAGAGAAGAATTCTTTTCGCTTTCAGAGACAGCCACTATATCAAATCTATCATCTCACGTGTGTGGAAATTCTATTACCTTTCACTAACTCTCACTGAGTCTATCACCTATTCGAACCTATTCAGAAGGGACCAAACCTAGTCTTAATTCTCCTATCGGAAATCTACGACAAACATGAAACATATACTGACACCTAAACAGTTAACTCACAAATTAAATCTGAGAATCATAAAATGTTATATATTTTCTGCACTACTGTATGGTGTAGACACGTGGACAATGAATAAGCAATTGGAAGAACGAATTGAGACTCTTGAAATGTGGATATATAAAAGAATGGGGCGCATCTCATGGACAGAGAAGAAAACAAATAAGGAGGTCCTTCAAAATCTAGGTATGAAAAGAGAACTAATGAGGGAGATCAAAGTTCGGCAGCTAAAATACTTTGGCCACATAAAAAGGCATAACACCTTGCAGAAGACCATAATAGAAGGGAGAGTTGAAGGCAAATGTACAAGGGGAAGACAGCGCTATAAGTGGGAAGATAACATCAAGAGATGGACAGGAAAGAGTCTGTCAGAGTGCACCACCAAGACAAGAGACAGAAGACGTTGGAGATCCATTACAGCCAACCTTCGCTGTAGAGAAGGCAGCTGTTGTTAAGATCGTTGGCCTGGACGTTCGTAAGTCAAAGAAAGTACATCAAAGCTGATCTCCGAAACGGGTGTGGGGGGAGGGGGGAAGAGAGAAATGCCACCTGTTACTTTGTTTGAGGAAGGAATTTTATGGTTAACCAAGAAACTACGCAAAACTGTGTGTGTGTGTGCGTTTGTGTGGAACTATGAGGCCACCAACAGGCCCCTGGAGGCAAGCAGAAAATAATTCCAAGAGGAAAATTTTAAGGCATTATCTCTTTAAATAGCTAATGGTCCCCAAGCCAGAAAGGGGGGGGGGGGGGGGGGGGTGTATCTTTGCAAAAGCCCTACTGAATCGTCTAAGCGAGGTATGAAACCTCTAATTTTGTTCATACTATAACATGAATAGAATGTTTGTTTATCCACAGCCTGTTATTTCAGTATGTTTCTACTTTATATTTCTTATAATGTTCCATGGTTCATTGTCAAAGACTTCATAAACTTGATAAGTGAGTTCTCACTCATATGTCTTATAATTTTGTCTCATATAGAACAAGGAGTGTTTGCCTCTATGAAACATCCGTTGCGTGCACTGCTATGCAGATGCCATGTCCAATGATTAAAGACCTATTTTACTATCAGTTTTTATGTTATATTTCTGACAGAAACTATAAGAGTGTATACAAATTATGTTGCCGTTTTTATGAATGTACTTATTAAATAACAAACTGTAAGCCAGTGGTTCTCAGGCTTTGAGACAAAGACCACCCCAAAATAGATTTACTATTCAAGTGGCAAAAAAGTAAAGCAGCGGTTCTCAAACCATGGCAGCAATGACCCTCAAAAGGTTTTACTGCAGCATAGGAAATAATAACCAAGTGGTTCTCAAACCATTGGTGGCAATGACCCCGAAATGATTTTACTTCTCCACAGGCACTATGTGAACTAGTCGTTATCAAACATTTTATAACCATGGTCCCAAACATCCCAGTTTCTGAAATTCACTGCCCACATGAGGAAAATCACTGCTGTAAACAAGAAGGCAGCCAGATAGAGGGTGAGATCCACAATGTATGCTTATAACGTCAGTTAAGACAGAGTATTTCATAGATTATAGTTAATGCCTAGCTATTCATAGTTATGAATTATCATAACTTCATTATATTTCTAATGGATGCAGACTTAGGAGATGATTTATCTTGCAAGAATGGGAATTCAATTGTTTGATCATCCAGTCCAACCAGGTTACCATACCAGTTTATCGTCCTATGCAGTAAACATAAGCGGTATTCAGCAGGACCGACTAACTCCATACATGTTTGTGCACTGAGTGCAGGGAAGCAAACTCTGCAACCCTCTGAAACCATATAACTGTATTACTATACCTAAGTGCTGGGTTATAACAAAACCCATTACACCACCAAGAGAGTCAGAACAAAAAAATAATCTCAGCAGCTACTACAGTCTTTGGAGAGATTACTACAATACGTGGCAATTCCTTGGAACAGTCCAGAACCAGAGTACAGTATTTTAGCTCTGCACAGTTGGAGAGCCCCCTCAGATGGCGGGGAATGCATAGTGTGCCACGCAATTTTTACTCCTAGCTTGGGACCAGATGGGACAATCATTTAAACGCAAGCCAAGCTGGAGCTCATGACTTCAACTCAACACGTTTCGGAATGACAGAAAAGCAAGAGGAAAAGCCCAGATCTACAGTGTAGATAATACCAAGGAGTCTTCAACTTGGTATTGACTGCTAAAGAGCGAGAAGCTCAGCAGCCCTAGTTAAACAACAACAATCAAGATCAAAGGGACACTAATCAGAGAATGTGGGTATTAATTGTGAAGGAAATACGCAGCATGAAATATAAATGTATTCCCACAGCATGATACTATCTAGGGGAGCGAAGTGTTAGAGATTTCACTATTCCAGGTCCAGCTTTATGAGGTGAGATGGCAGGTTCCCTGTTGCAACGGGTCCCCTTACAGTGATGTTTTATGTGACAAATTGTATTACATGATGACGTTTCCAGCCCCATGCACAACCACACATTAGTCGCTTTGTACGACGCATTGGCGGATCCAAGGTGGTGGCGACAAGGCGATCGCCTCTCCATTGGGACTTTGCAAACTGTTACTTCATATCATCCGCTCCAGTATTTTTCCTCCCATTTGGGACTGAAATGTAAGTTATCGTTAGGTCTGACGACGGACGAATTAAAACTTGTCTGGTACTGCACAATAGTAAGTACCCTAATGGTTACAAACGTTGTTTGCAATTAATAAGTAATTCTTCGTAATTCTAATTAGACAGTAAATAGAACCGCCATACAACAATGAGACAAAAGACGGCGTCTGGCAGGCTACACAAGGGGACTTTACTCGAGCCGAAAAAAAACAGAAGACTTTGTGACAACAAGCGTATAAAATCTCAATCTCAGATCAACAAGTATTATGCTTTAACTAGAAGAAAAAAATCCAAAATTGGCAGGTTTTTTTTTATTATAGTGTGTTGTTTCTGTCACACGTATTACATTGCTGATACTTCTATTGTCTCGCTTGCTCGCTGTGAATGACCCGATCGTCTCTTCCTTTTAGCCATCTTATCATTTTGATCCACAATAATAAGTTTGCAATACTTTAAATTAAAATTGTGTCTTGAAGAAACAATAAAAAAACTTACATTTTTAAGAAAAATGATGAGTTAAATCCGTTTCCCGAATGAAACTGGACAGAAGAGTATCTTGATTGTCTGTTGATATAATGAACACCGTCACACTTTTTTATTTCCGCGAGAGTACATATAAGGGGAAACAATACAATTATTGTCTAATTTTCAACCACAGTTGCACCCCCTTAGCTGTGGTTGAAAGTTAGTGTACTCTCTCGAAAATAGAAAAAGTGCGCAAATGACGGTGTGCAAAATGTGACTGACCGACCGAAGTACTTACGGCGGGAATTATGTTATTGGATGTGAAATATGTCTGAATTTTTCCTGCATTTTTTCTCTTTATAGTAGTACTTTACTTTTATGTTATTGTGTTTTAAATAGTTATTTTGTTTTAAATAACAATGAGAATTTTTCAGTTACTGTACAATAAAACCATCAAGTTTTCACATTTTTTTTCTTCAAAATTTGTTATTTTGTTTTTAATTATCCTCAAATGTGTAAATAAGGAGCGAGAAAGGAGAGCCTTATCATGTTGATGTATAGCCCCTCCCTTGGACAATTCCTAGATCCTCGAGTGACGTCATGCCTGAGGGTACAGTAGTCCTATTCTGTCTTTGTCTCTCCAGAGACCCCTGGGGACTCGAGGCATTAGACCGCGGCCCGTTAAATTAAGTTACGACAAATTTAGAGTTGTTCCTTAGTGATTTTTATTCAATTATTATTACTTGACTGGTAACTAATCCTGTGGATACAAGTGGTGTCACACATCTGGCATTCATCTCTAGTGCTGCCACCACCATGGCACGCTGGAATGTATTAGGTGCACAAGAAAGTGATCACCTACCTTGTGTCTTTTTTTTTTTTTTAAATAAAGTTTTTGCCTCGTTTTAGCGAGGCGCGTCCCGTTCAACCTAGTCGGTTATATTAGGGCGCATGTCCAAATATAAAAGACCCTTAGTGTGTAATACTCATTGCAAAGGGTAGGACCACTAGACACAGGAAACTTAAACAGACCTTCAAGTATCTACAGGCCGAGTCGACTGCAACAACCCTTTTCACACATTGCGTCAAAATGCCAAACAAAAGACAGCGAGAACACTTTTCACTCGACCGTGGTGGAAAAAGACAGTGAAGGACGCATGGATAGAAAAGGAAAGACCATCATAGGAATGGCGTAAAGCACGAAGAATGATGAGTGAGGGAGAGGTTGAAGAGATGAAGGAAAAAAACGCAAAGAACCGTTAATAGATTCAAGAGCTTGGCAAGGGAGGGAAAGGATAAAACGTGGGAGGACTTTGTGACACAGGTGGGCATGTGAAAAAACCCTAGAAAAATTCTGGTAGTTACATCGAAGAATGAATAGGAACAGTGCAAGCCAAACCATCCTTAACATCAAAAGCTGTACAGGATTAACCCGGAAGACGGAAAAAGAGAAGGGAAGAGCATTATTCAATCCATATGTGGAGCAAACAAATAAAAGTGACAAAAGTGCCCGCCTCAAAATAAAGGACAGTGTTCTGGAAAATGCCCTAAGGGGCCAGATATACTTCGATCTCATTTCTGAAGAGGACTTGGTGTACACATTGAAAACCAGCAGAAACACTGCTCCACGTCCTGATGGTGTACAATACCATCACATTAAACAGCTTGACGACACAGCCATTATAAATATGGTGAGCAATTTCAATACCAGCATACAGAATGCTGAGGTGCAGGAAGAATAGCTATACAGTTACCTTCGACCACTTCCTAAACCTGGCAAATACCCCACACTGCTCAGCAGCTATCGAATTATCACACTACAGAATGTCTATGGTAAATTACTTGAAAAGATAGTTGCAAGACAAGTAATGAGCCACCTAGAAAATGTGCACACCCTTCCTGATACCCTGGGTAGCTATAGGCCTATGAAAACAACATGGGGTGACGGTGGAACGTTCGCGTACAATGTGTACGAGGGATTCCAGGGTAAAAGAGAAACGGTGGCTGTCGCAATTGACCTAGAGGATTCTTATAACAGTGTGGACTTTGCAACCCCAACAGACTGCATAATGACATGTGGTGTAAACCCTTGGATAACAAGGTGGATAGCAGCTGCCTTAATGGAGAGATCAGTTGCATTTCACTTGGGAACATGGACATCAGAACCAATGCACATTTGCCCGGGACTATCCCAGGATTCTCCACTGTCAACAGCGCTGTTTAACTTCTACACAGCAAAAGTTGCAACCTTTCAACCAACAGGACTGGGACGAGCATTAACATGAGCAGATGACATACTCATGTACAGAACTGGCTCAGACAGACAGGAAATGGTCCAAGGCATATAAGAAACACTACAGGCGGTTTCTAAATGGCGTGAAAATAGCGGATCAAGTGTCAATTCCAACAAGGCCTGTGTGATGTGGAGCTCTTTGAACAACTCCATAGTGAAAGCAGACCTTCCAGACATCACTTTCAGTGGGCAGAACAATTGAAAGGCAACACAAGCTGAAGTATCTGGGAGAGTAACGTTTGATCGTGAGCTATCGTTCAAGTATCAAGTCGAACTGATCATACAGAAGTACAAGCGAGGACTGGCAGCCTTAAAAACAATGGCTGCTGCGCGCTTGGAAAAGAGACTACTGTTTCTCCTGTATCATCAGCTCGTGATTTCCTTAATCGAGTACGGGCTAGGAATACTCATGCTGTCAGTGTCACAATGTGAACGACTGAAACGCATTCAAAATGAATGGATACGACTAGTATTGTGCTATACGCGTGATACCCCCATTGTGACAATTGTGATAAATTTACCATGATACAACGTTAAAATATCTCCAATTATGAAGATAAAATGTAGGGATAAAAATAATGCGTAAGATACTAGGAGACATGGTCGCCTATGCCTGCGTTTGCTAACCGCCATGGAAACTAACTTGTTAGACGTGCAGACGAAACGGTACCCTTTTCGACGGGAGAGAAACGGAGGTAAAAATTACAAAGGAAAAATATGACTGAACACGTGTTTGAATCGGGCAAGGCTAAAAGACGCAATTGGTAGTTTAAAAGGAAAAATTCACGTCACTAGTTGACACAATGTAAGGAAATGGACAAAAAAGACCTTAGCTCTTATTTGCAACAGTCATTTCTTGGACGCTTTTACGATACTTGGTCGTTTTATTTGAATTCAGCGGCAAACGCCTTGGGCAAAAGAATCGCAAACAAATTTCGAAAACTAACTTTGAGAAAAAATATGTTTTTTCTTAATAATAGAGTTATGAATATAAAACCTAGCTAGATTGATAGCCCATCTTGAGCTGACAAATAATATACTTTAAATTATACAGACGGATAGATAATAAGGAAGATATTGACGAAAGACTGTATTGTTCATATCAGACTAGCGACAGTATTGTTGTGCATACTTCACTAAAGTCTCTATTTGGCGTCCTTGAAGTCAGGAAATGCAATAATCTAGTTGAAATGAAAGAGAGGGGGAAAGGTGGAAATTGTGGCTAAAAATAACTTAGGTGGCAGATTTGTGTAGGGTATTGCATGAAGAACCAAGCGGTGTTGTTATGAAAAAACAAGTAGAGACAGACGGACCAACAGACAAAAATGCACACTTGACTGAGGTATGACTGAAATTGACTTTTGGTTGTAGATTTGAAAGTTAAGGGGGGAAGTCTGTGATTGGCCAAAGATAATCATATTATCGGCACACAGACGCGCATTTTTGCCATTTTACATAAGTCTGTTCAGCAGACACAGTTTATTATTCCAGTGGTGTTGTTCCTAGAAGATATTCAATATATTTAGAGGGACGCCATACTATAGCCAGCAGCTCAGCTGAGTTTTGCTAGAAAATAACTGTGTTCTGAATTCTGGTAAGAATGAAAACATTTATTTTGTATATTTTAATATTTCGAGTGATTGATACTGCCATATCATAATCATGTTTCTTACGACAAGTAAGAGCTCACTCTAGATCCCCAGCCCAAGTTCAGGGTCTAGAGACAAACAAAAAATACATGGACGCCTAACTAAGACTATGGACGGCGGATCCATTATTGAGATCAGTGGGAACATATCACCTATCTTATTGAAGGAAAGAGGAAACTATTTAACATATCTCAGATGCAATGCAGTCTTGGGGAACTAGTACTACATGAAAACAACTTGGTAAGATGTGCTGTGTGGTCAAAGAGATCTGACCCACTCTGTGTAATGTTGATGTGTTGTGCTGTGTGTAAAAGTGGTGCAGTAACTAGAGCACTGACACATCGCCCAAATTTTGTTTCAGAAATTGTGAGTTTCTGTTGTGGCACTAAGGTAGTGCTACATAAGTAATCCGGATTGCACAAGCAGATGTGTGTGCAGCCAAACAGTGTGTCGGGGCAGTCTAGCAGTGTATTCTAGCTACCGAGAGGAGTGGGCCACCTGAATTCAACATCACTTCTGTGCAGACAAGATGAGTACTCAGTGGCCTGCTGAGGATTCACCATACTTCTAAAGAATTATAAATATTTCCCCACACAATTAAACTGAAATTTTGGGAAATAGAACTTTTTCTAACGTTCATAAGACAATGGACAAAGCTAGTTCTAGTCGCAGAGTGGGTGTGATGACACCACCCCAACAGCATATTAAGTAATAGTTTTCCCAGAGACTTTAGACACATAATTAATATTAACCAGTCTTATAGAATACTTATGTAACACACATTCCATTTATTATGCCATATATTTATGCATTCCATTTATAACTTCATGACATTTCATATGTCCTGACCAAAATAAAACATTGGTTCAGGACAAATAAATTTAAAGAAAATTTTAATATCTAAAACTAAAATAGCCTGAGTTAGTTCAGTGTGTTATAGACTTTTATTAATATTATTACACTTAGTAATTATCTGTGTGTGTTTGTACCTTATACTACAACACCTTACATTTCAGTACCCTAGACTTTTTTTTAACGTAGCTACATTCATAATAGTAATAAAAAAAAGATATGTTTGAGGTCGTAAGTGGTAGCAAGAAGGGTCTTCTGTAATTCCCATCTACATTTATCTCAGGAGCCTTCACAACTGACCTCATACATCACACTAGGAAACACAACATCAATACAGTACCATCAAAAACCACTACAACAATGAGATACATGCTGCGATTGATGTCGATTAGATCAAGATATGCGATGGCCCAGGCAAAAGCCTATATGCGGGTAACCACCGACAAAAGACACCCCCTGCATGAGAAAGTAGCTGACATCAAAGGAGCAACAATCAAGAGGGGGATGTCATGGATGGCAGATGCTACGATTGGTCAGGTGACCAGGGTTGAAAATATATCCAACGCGGAAGAGTGGAGTAAGTCAGGGGAGAACTGGATAAACTACCAGCAGGTCATCGTTAGCCCTGGTAGAGAGTGCAGATCATGGGGCAATGGAATAGCAGAGTTGGAAATTAATCAGCTAGTAAGTGATCATGCTGGAGATGATGACACCAATGTGTACACTGATGGTACTGTAGTGCGTGGTGAAAAATCATGATGGGGCTTCTCTACGAGAATAAGGGGTATAGTTGTTGCTGAACAGAGTGGGACCTACATGACAATAACCTTCAACATGAAAATGGAGGTAGAATTGAGGTGGTTGTCTGAAACGCGATCAACCAGGGCAGGTATATTGTCGGACTCTAAAGCCATGCTTCGGAAAGTTCAGAACGGATGGCTGCGACATGAATGGAAAACATCAACTCAAGTCTTCAAGAACTGGTGTGGATCTACTGTCATGGTCATGCAGGGGTACGTGGCAATGAGAGAGCTGACAGATTGGTCTCGAGAGCACCCATTGTGGGGACACTGGATATAGATAAGGGAGAGATACTAAGTGCAATTAATGATCGCCTGCTAGATAATGACACTGGAATGAATGGATGAATCAACAAGGGTGAGACTGTTGGAGTTTGGCATCAAACGTGGGACTAGCAGAAATGCACGTGAGAGAGGATGCATCCATCATATGTACAACCAGCGAGCTACAATTACAATTAGCATTCATACTCTTTGACATTTGCTGAGGGAGACTGAGCACCTATGGGTTTGCCCAGAGTGCAGTGAGGTCGATTCTGATTAGCAATAACAATAACATTCAATGATTAACTTTCAGCTTCCCAAGGAGCAGAAACCGTCGACACACACACACACACACACGCGCACACACGCGCACACACACACACACAGGCAAAGCCCTAATGATACGTGCCATCACTTCAAGATCTTTCAATGTCTTCTTAGTCATTTGCATTTCTGTCTACAGTTTCCTTCTCCGCGTGTTTTTCGGCCTGCGTCTGCTTCTCTTACCCTGGGGATTCCTGAATAAGGACTGCCTTGTGATGCTATCAACAGGTTTCCTCAATAAGTGTCATATCTACTTCCAGCGTGTTCTTCTCATCTCTTATTCCACTGGCACTTGTCTGGTTCCTGTCAGCAGTTCCACATTGGTGACCTTGTAACTTTTCAATCCTTATATTCTGCGCAAGCACCCATTCACGGAGCGTCCGATTGACAGAGTGGTTAGAGCGCTGGCATCTCGCGGCAAAGGTACCAGGTTCGAAACACGGGGGCGTCATTTTCCAGTCTACCCAGTTGTAAATGGGTATCTTATTCTGCACTTGAGTTAGGGAAGGCAAAGACAGCGAGGAAGAGAGGTGGGATGAGAAGCTGGAACTAGCATGATGTCTTTAACACTGCACTCCCATACAGGGGTATTTGCTATGGGACTGCATTTAGCCATTTATGAAAGCGTTTGCTGTTCATCATAATTCAAAGCCACACAATAGGAATGATTTGATATTTAATTTAAGGATTCTTATTTTTGTGTTGGACTTAATTTCTTCTTATTTCCATATATTTGCCAATGCAATAAAAGTTCCTTTTGCATTGTGCTATGTGTGTGTGTCTCTCCTATTTCACTATATTGCAGCCAAGATATATACGTGTGTGTGTGTGTGTATATATATATATATATATATATAGGCAGGGGCCGACCAAGTCGACGGTGGACACAGGACATTGAAGACACCTTGAACATGACAATGGAGGAGGCAGCAGGAGGGCTGGCTAGAGAGTCTTTCACGCGGGCTGTGATAAGAGCGACGTTCTGCAAAGGACATGCTACATGATGATTATATATATATGATTCTAGATCTTGTAATGGTGGAAATTTCTTGAAATTCAATTTTGTTACTTTGTTTTATATTTACTCTTCTTAATTGTTTCCCCTTCTTTATATATTTTCAGACCTACTTGCTGTGACCTCTCATCAAGTATTTTCATGTTGTCGTGCATCTGATTGCCGTTATGTGACAGAAAAGCCAGGTAGTCGACAATCAAGATCGTCTAGCCCCTAGCTGTTTAGACATAGTCCACTGGATTTCATTTTTGTTGGCTGATGTCGATGTTTTCATTATCCAATCAATAACCGGTGAGGAGAGAAGTGGTGACAACATGCACTTCTCTCGCACCTCAGTTCGTATCTCAAATGGTTTTGTAAGTTGTCCTTAATTAAGAAATCTATATGCTGCGTCTTCAGACGTTTTCTTTATTAAGTTAATGATCTTCAGTGAACTCTCTAATGCTTCATTCTTATTCAAAGTGATTCTCTGTCTACACTGTCAAATGCCTTTTCATAGTCCTCAAATCCGGTGCAAAGAGGTGAGTTCCATTCTAACATGTGTTCAGCTATTATTCGCAACGTGGCTTTCTGGTGTGTATAGAATCTGTTTTGCAGAAAACCTGCTTGCTCGTTTCTAAGTTTTATATTTATGGACTTTTTTAATCTCTCAAGAATGATCCTGTTTAATATTATCTGACACTGTTAGTAACATTATTTCTTTGAATTTGGGAACTCCTGTAAATCTCCCTTCTTATGGCATTTGACTAGATATCTTTCTTTCCATTCTACTGATATTTCTTCTCTCTCCCAGACTTTACCAAGTAGTTTGTATAACATCTCTGTAGAGGTGTCAATATCTGCTTTTTTTTACCTCTGCTGGAAAGCCATATGGGCGAACAATTTGTTCATCTTAGGCAGTGGTTTCCAACCTTTTTGCAGCTATGGACCACTTGTCCAACTACATTTAAGTTGCGGACCATCAGCTTATATGTAATATCGCAATGCCATAAACACCTTTTTTATTCAATAAATGAATAGGCCAATATTCAATAACGCAAGTTGTTAATTATTTGCCAGATCACAAGGAAATTGTAAGGTAATAGGAGCCCTAAAGTCCACAAAAATCAACCATGTGGAAAACATTTCAGGGCTACAATCAATGGAGGACATACGTGACAGCAGAGTCTTACAACAAGCTGAGAAATGTAAGAGACTCGAAGGATACCCCATGTTCCAGAGAATGAATAGGCTAGAAAGAGGCAGGCTCAAGCGAACTAACTTTGTGGCCCAAGGAAAAGAAAAAATTAGCAAAAAATGCCATGCTAGCAAACTCAGTTGCAACGAAAATACCAACAAGCACAACTATCTCACTGTGGAAAATAATTGGCTTTCCTGAGCTAAAACCTGATATTCCAGGCATTGAAAGTAAGGGAACACAGACAGAAACACAAAGAAAGTGTATAGCAACCAAGTATATTGACCAAATATTCCCAGCAACGATTTGGACACATGCATATACTGATGGTTCAGCAAAAAATGCAGTTGAAAATGGGGGTGCTGGCATATATGGGGCTCTACTAGAAACATCTATTTTAGATAATTCTTGATGTAATAGTCTAGCTTCTATGTACATGAGTAAGTAGTAAAAACAATCGATGGGTCTGAATTATAGTTTGCCCTTTCTGCTGCATGTACAATATAAGAGAAATACAAACACATACATGCTCAACAGAATTTCATTTTAAATAAACCTTTTATTGCACTATCTCAGCATCATTATCAATTTGGACGAGTAAATCAACCGACATATCAATACTGATTTTGGCGAAATGGGACACATGATCCTTTAAAAACTGTCTGGGTTGTCCACGGGTCCTGTACCATAGTTGTGTCAGTGTCATGAGAATGACCTCAGCCAATAATGCACTGTTTTGGGGGTGCAAAATTGTCTCAGCATCCATTCACGATGTACTCTCACTGCTCAAAATCATACAGGAAAGAATAAAAAGTAAAGTAGACAGCGAAATCCAAGAAGAACAGTTTGGTTTTAGACGGAACAGTGGAACAAGAGAGGCAATATTTTGCCTAAGAAGATTAGCAGAAAAATATACAGAGGTCCAAAAAAGTATGTATATGTGCTTCATTGACTATAAGAAGGCTTTTGACAGAATCCATCATGAGAAAATAATTGAATGCCTCAAAGACATAGGTATTGATGGAAAAGATATAAGAATACTCAGTAACCTTTATTGGGAGCAAACTGCCACAGTAAGATCGGGAAGGAATTATTCACCATACATAGACATAAAAAGAGGTGTCAGACAAGGTTGTGTGCTGTCCCCCTGCCTATTTAATTTATACACTGAAAAAATTTTCAAACAGATACAGGAAATACCAGGACTGAACATCAGTGGAAGATCAATAAACAACCTTAGATATGCAGATGATACCGTGTTGTTAGCTGAAAGCGAACAGGAGTTACAAGAACTAGTGAAGCAAGTGAACAGTATAAGTCATGAATATGGACTCGACATTAATATTGAGAAAACTAAAACTATGATAATTAGCAAAACAGATGATAAACCCACATTAAAGATAAGCGTAAATGGGAAAATCCTGGAACAAGTCAAGAGCTACTGTGGTGAAGTGGGATGTTATAAATATTTATAGGGGACTTAGTGTACTGACTGAGATCAGCTGTGAAGGTATATATATCTAATAAGAGTAGTGTATTATATATAACCTTACTTGCTACCACATATCTATATATCTCAGTCAGAATTATTCTGGAATAGTGTGATGACTACGTTATGTGTCTAGGGTATGTGTATGATGAAGTGTAAGTCACAACAACAGACAGATAAACAATTTAATTTAATCCACTACTCTTAACAACACTGTGACACTCACATACATATAACACTCTATGAGAATATCTTAAAGAAGTCACTCGTAACTTTTTCAAATAACAATATGTATTCATTACTGGCATGAATGAATATGTGTCCTGATTCAACTACAAGGGAACCAGGAATCACAATCAATTTAAATTACAAGTTATGTACAGAATGTATTTAATATGAATATTGTAGTGACATATATTATTACAAATATTCTATGTGTGTCAGTTGTGTAGTAGTAAAATGAGGTAATACTGGTTTTGTTTTGTTCAAGCTCTGTTGGTATTTGTCATCATGACTTCAATAGTTTGTCTTTTGGGACTAGTATTGGAGATGTTCTCAGTTCCTGATATTAAGACAATTAAATTCCCCTCTGAATGTTATTTTTATAAAGTCATTTCAAGATGAGGGGACATAATGTTGAGCTCAGCTGGCCAAGTTAGCTTATCTGGCGTGATGGCGGCAGGAAAGGACTCCTCTGCTCGAATTCTCCTCTGGGCTCTGGAGACACCTCACTGATAGCTAAAAGGACCAAGGAGTATGCTGTCCGACACTGGATTCAGCAAAGCTCTGACCAGGTGCTGCTCAGTACCATCAAGACCACTGTCCCTGAAATCAAGAAGGATGTACCTTCTACTTCATAACTAACTTATACTCTCTTTTACACTGATCACAATACAGCACAAACATTGAGTTCAGAGCGTTAGGCCAACTATCAGCTTCATTCTGAAGTACTTTATACCAGCATTAACCTCCTTAATGGTTACTACGCCTCTGCAATTCCAGCATTATTTCTTTCTAGTCAATCATCTAGGTGTCAGTGTACTATTTGGCCATTCCATGCCGTTTTACTTCCCTCCGACACCCTCTGTTCAGGCTGGAGCATTATAGGCTTTATCTCTTGTTTGCCACTGAACTACACATATATATACAGGCATAAATTAACAATTTACATTCAATTTTCATTAAAAGATACTGAATGGTTCAAGCTTACCACAATTTCATGAAAATAAACACAGATACGTTGATTAGCAATGAATTCTGGCACAATTACTGGCACAAATTTCCATCTGCTTATGTTCCAGGCTTTTATTTTAGCAAAATTGTGAGCTGGCTTCAACGCACTGATGCTTTATCAAGCTTATTTAAACAAGTGGTTTCGAACTAACGCTCCCAAGTGTGTATATCAGTGAGACTGGCCAATGAGCCACGTTTCGACAAGTGTTTGAAAAAATGTTACCTTTTCCCGTCTCCCCTAACAACGAAAGATAGTATTTATAGCCCGACCAATCGTGGTTAGGCTTTCATTTGTTGCGCTCCAATCAATTGGGAGTTTACATGGTAGGCTATTTATGTAACGTAAGGTTTTTTCAAACACGTTATAAAAAAAATTTTATGAGCAGAAATGATTCCATGCTGTCCGGCATCCTCACTATTTTATTTTGGGTATAATTTATTAATTCCTGGACTATTTGCGTAACGTTTTACATATTATTTGTCAGCAAGCCCTAAGGAACCCAAATATACCAATTTGAAAGAGCTACGTGGCTGCGTTCAAAATATGTATTTTCTACCTCCTGTTTCGAAGATGTGCTGTCTGGGTACTGTTATGTTTTCAACCGTAAACCCATCTAATGTTATCTTTTCTAATAAGAGTCTGTTATGATTTATAAACCTAACTCTGGGAAAGGGTAGTGTATTTGATCACTGTCCGTCTGAAAAAAAATTAGTGCATGTAGACTTACACGCGTGATGGCAGCATTTGTGTATCGCGCGACGCGTGTTGCATGCGTTCCTGATTTTCAGCCCTCCCCTCTCTCTTTATCCTTTTGTCCATCTGTTCGTTCGTTTTGGTAACGCAGTGTAGAAAAAGACATGAATGGAATTTAAAATGTAGGTCAACTTGCATATTTCAAGGTTTTTCTTAGAAAGGCAGCACATTTTATTGTGTGTTTGGGAAACGCGTGTATGTTGCAGAAAGCCTTTAATATCGACGTGAAACGTTACAATTTACTTACGCAGTAGAAAACAAGGGGATTTCGAGTACAGTCATTGTGACAGCACTGTTCTTTACCATTCTTCTTCCTTTATTTATTATATGTATTTATTAGGCTTTATATTTACTTGATAATTTATATATGTGGATTAGAATATTCCACGACAGCTACGTATATCTTGGTCATATAATAACAGAAGATGGCAGATGTGAAACAGAAATCAAGAAGAGAATAGGAATGGCCAAAGCTACATTCAACAACATGAAACATATACTGACATCCAAACAGTTATCTCATAAATTAAAACTGAGAATCATAAAGTGTTATATATATTCTGCATTTCTATATGGTGCAGAAACATGGACGATGAATAAGCATTTGGAAGAAAGAATTGAGGCTCTTGAAATGTGGATATATAGAAGAATGGGGCGTATCTCATGGAAAGAGATGAAAACAAATAAGGAGGTCCTAGAAAATCTAGGTATGAAAAGAGAACTAATGAGGGAGGTCAAAGTTCGGCAGCTAAAATACTTTGGCCACATAAAAAGGCATAACACCTTGCAGAAGACCATAACAGAAGGGAGAGTTGAAGGTAAACGTGCAAGGGGAAGACAGCGCTATAAGTGGGAAGATAACATCAAGAGATGGACGGGAAAGAGTCTATCAGAGTGTACCACCAAGACAAGAGACAGAAGACGTTGGAGATCCATTACAGCCAACCTCCGTTGTGGAGATGGCAACTGATGATGATCTCACAGCAAGGCGATGGCGCCGTCTGGTTGGTACTAGGTTCTATTCCCGGTAAGTCTATCACTTATATTTTCTTTTCTGTTGTCTAGAGCCATCCTTTATGTCCAACTAGTACCTGTTAATTACCTTTACTTATTTATTGACTATCCACAGGACTCGTGTTTCCTTCATTATTTAAATATGAATGGGACAAATTTGTAAATCAAGAAAATAGACACTACATATTTTCTCTTGTGTAAGCTGTAATTTAGGAATATTTACATTATTACGTCCTAAATTAGGTTTTTAGAATTTAAATTCTAGTGCACAACGTAGGTATATTTATAACATGAACCGTATTTCCCAGTCTCTTTTTACATTAGTATCACTATAAGAAATGCCAACAATGGTTGAGTAAAGAAAACCAGGTAAAAGGGTTACTGAGACAATAGAAAAAGAACACTATCTATCATTTTGTCGGGAACAAAAGAACCAAAACAGAAGGGAAAGAAACGGAGAACTAAGTGAAACTCATGAGAAATAAATAACAATGTTACAGCCCGTAGATGAACGTGGCCGGTGTCGTTTGCTATGTGTGAACAAGATCTTGACCATGAACAGTTTTCGTTCATTTGTTCCTGACGAGATGCCTTGAGGTCGTAACATAGGCAAGTTTATTCAACTTTGTGTCATCGTTAGACGTATAATTTTTATGTTTTACCCCCACCCTCCTCTTACTGCAGTCCTCATCTACTTGTAACGGATAAATGAAAGCGAAGACGGTGACTAAAATACCAAGAATACTCAAACAACAACAACAGTATTAAGAACAACAACAGTATTAAGAACACATATTGTAAAAATTACTTAACGACATTATGCAGGCATTTAATTAAGTAAGGTCGATAAATACTTACCAGAATTAGCGTACAAGGCTATCAGTGAGAGGACATATAACCAGAAATCTCCGAAATGTGTTAGCACCATTTCTATTTCAACGCTCGTGTTTGCCGAAGTCGAAGAATTTGTGACGAAACTTTACTAATCAGCGACACTTTATCTTCATCAATAATCTTGGTTCCCCGTGGAGCATAGGACTTCAACAAGTTTACGTTATAACTTTTATTATTAAAAATAGTTGTAATAATATTTAATATGCAAATTCCTAGCAGTCAACATTTTTAATAATTATGATACTCTGTCGAAGGGAACAAATGTTAAATGACACAAATGTATATGGTTACACGCTGCGAAAAGTCAACTGTATGTTCATACAGACACACTGAATCATCTAACAGTCACGTGACCGAAACGGAAACTTTAGGAGTTTCGGGTTTTCCCAGGACATCATCGACTGCATTCCCGTAAAACTGGGTCGAGCGATTACGATTTCTTGAATGAGTTATGGAAATCAAAAGGCAGTGTAGAAGGGAAATAGTGACCCCTCCTGAATTAAAAATACACAATAACTGGGCCTAATATGACGGTCTCTATCACTTCACTTCCCTACAGCAGTATTTCTTTGGGACTACCTGGCTCTGCTCTTTAGTGATATGGCAAGGGGAGGGAACTGCCTGCTTCTATAAATAAAACCTGCGACTAGCATGCCGAATTTCTAACACTTCACGGCAGTATCTAATATATGACTACCTTCGTTTTTCCTTTTAATTTGCGTATCTATACAACCTGGCAAGGCGCTAGTTATATCGGTCAATGCCAGAATTTCGAAGTGAAAGTGAAACCTGTGATCCCAGTCGGAAAAAGGTACTACAAACCATTAAGGTTAACGACGGATGTCGGGTTTGGGAATTCTTTGTCGATACTAAAAACTGAAACTAAAAAACAAAAAAGGTGAGAGTTCTTGTTGCTATAGATCCAGCAGGATTTTGGCTCTCGCCAGTTAGTAGTGTGTGCTTGTGTTTGCGAGCTACTGAAATGGTAAATGACTTAACAATTGAGCATTTCGAGAATCAAATCCAACACTAAAATATGATAGGAAACTCTTTACAGAGCGATACAACAGGAAGCAATCTGATCATCAGAAGAAGTCCCCCCCTCTGACAAGTGTTTCGGCCCGATTACTCCTTTACACTCTAAGGGGGGCGGACCCACTTGGGTCATGACTCCCAAGCGTCTCAGCTTCCTGTTGTCTTGTATCGAAAATGAACCCATTTCACTTACGGTAGCAACTTTTAATCCACAACGCCAGCCGTGGGGGCAATTGTGAAAGTAACAAAGAAAAGACAAATTATTCCGTTCGTTCCGTCGCCCTTCACAACTAAGGACACACACTGAGACACGAGCCCGCAGCCGACGAACCTTAGCCACTGCATGCCGCACGCCACTGAAATTCTGTACCTGACACACTCCCTATAGTATACATCGCCTGTTGCCCCAGAGTCGCAGCCCCCTCACTAGTACACCATATAAACTCAGCACTGTGGACTTAGAAAAAGTGGGGAGTGTTCTGTACCGCAGCGTTTACCGGCACGATCTCCATTTCCCACTGCGGTTGTTCCACAGCCAGCCTGATGCCTTTTTTGCACTTTCGCTAAGCCGCTTCAGTGCCCTGCTCCTAGACTGTCCCTTCAAACCCCAACAGTTTCAATAAATCATACATTGATGCAGCCACAAGCCCTCTTGCGCCCACTTCAACCGCCATGACCCTTGCACTGAATCCATCGTGTCTCAGATCCGCGGCTAGATCGCTATACTTGGCCGCTTTGAATGAATGTTGCTCGTCTAATCTGGATTCAAATGGCACGGTCAGTTCAATCAGTATGACCTGAAGCGTTGCTGAAGAATGAAGCACTATATCCGGCCGTCTCCGCGATTTTCTGATACTCTCTGGATATGCCCCCCGTCCAGGTAGGTCTACCGCCATCTCCCAGTCGTTTGCACAGTCAAGAAGAGATGGTAAACTGCTACCAGGTTTACTCGGTTTGGGGTGTGCTGACTTTCCTGCCCTCAGAAATATGTGTTTGTGGTGTCTGGCCGGACTTTGCTATTCGCTTTCATTCTTGCCTGATCTATTGTCGCAGCAAGCTCATTTAGCACTTTGTTATGGCGCCAAGTGTATCGTCCTTGCCCTATTGCCACCTTACACGCTGAGAGCACGTGTTCAAGTGTCTGCCGCCCCTGGCACAGGGGTCACTGCTCATCATCCGACTTTCCCCATTTCACAAGGTTGGTGGCCGACGGCAGCAGGTCATACATTGATCTAACCACGAAGCTGAGCCTAAGAGGTGCCATATGCCATATATCATTCCATGTCAAGGATCTCTGCAGGGCTCCTTCCCATGTAGTCCATTGGCCTTGTTGGACCTGCTGCACTGCTTTTAGCACCCTCTTATCATTCTCAGCTCCTCGTATCTCCTGAACTACCATGTCTCTGCGTTCCCTGCTTGATGCCTTGGACCACCAGCAGATGTCACCATGCCCAAATCCCCGTCTATTCGTTTGTGTGTATCCGATTACCTCTCTCAGTTTGAGTGACTCTTCAGCAGCATCAACAGCTTCTTCCACTCTCCACTTCCTTCCCGTTTTCAGTGTGGGCTGAATGGACTTAACCACGTCATCAGCTGACTCGCGTAGCATCATTGCAAGCCTTGCTTTTCCAACTTTGTACTCTTCAACAACTGACTTGAAGGGAAGCAGAAGTTTTGACTTTTTGCAGTACAGTGCTACATCTGACAGACCTGGTGGTACCCCTAGCCATTTTCTCATGAACTTGTTGACCTTCTGCTCTATAGCTTCCACTGTACTTGTGCTTACTTCATATATAAGCAGTGGCCACAGCAACTTCGGTATCAACATGAACTGGAGGCACCACAGTTTGAACTTTCCCAGGAGTCTGCTTTGGTCTATGATCTGTAGTCCTCTGTCTGCCATTTCTATTGTCTGTTGCACTGCCTTCGAGTCTTTTAAAGAGGCATCGTACACCCTGCCAAGACTTTTAACAGGTTCCTCAATGACAGTAGGGATTCTTTGGCTGGAAACCGTAAATATGACCTCTGCTATCTTCCCTTTCCTGACTGATAGGCTTCTCGACTTCTTGGGTTTGAAGCTCATTCTGCACCAGCTGACTAGTTCATCCAGGCGTGCTAACATCCTCCGGGCCTGATGTTCATCTGATGTCAGAATTGTTGTGTCATCCATGAATGCTTTGAGCGGTGGCATGTGACACATTCCACCGAGCTTTGGACCTATAGCCATTCCTTCAGCCGCATTGAGGATTACCTGCATAGCCATGACGAATAGTATCGGAGAGATGGTACATCCCATCGCAATTCCAACTTCAAGGCCAATCCACTTCGTTATGTACTCTCTGGTTGAAAATCTGACAGAAAACCCTGCGAAATACAGCTTCAGCATTGTTGCAATCTCTTGTGGAACATGATACATTTCTAGGGCCTGCCACAACATCTGGTGTGGAACGGATCCATAAGCATTCGCTAGATCCAACCAGATTACATGGAGGTTTGTTCTGTCAGACTTTGCCTTTTGGATTGCTTCCCAGATCATTGTGGCATGCTCTAGACATCCTGGTGTACCTGGGATACCTTCTTTCTGAATGGTAGTGTCAATGTACCCATTTGCCAGGAGGTATGTAGTGAGTCTTTTCGCCATTACTGAGAAGAATATCTTCCCTTCCACATTGAGTAGTGAGATTGGCCTGAACTGACTGATGTCTGTGGAATTTTGTTCCTTCGGGATGTAGACTCCGTTTGCCTTTCTCCATTCCTTGCTTACGAGTTGGGTTTTCCACGCATTCTTCAGTAAACGGAGCAGTCGTTTGAGAACCTCAGGGCATCTTTTATACACCACATATGGAACACCATTTGGACCTGGAGCTGACTTGCACCGAGCTTTCTGGACAATGCTTTCTACCTCTTGCACCGTTGGGGGCGTGGTGTTAAATTCAGCTTCTGGCTTACCCGGCCATTTAAGGCCTGCCATGCTGCTGAGCGGCTCATTATTGCGACCATCTGAATATGTCATTCTAAGGTGTTCTTCCAGGTCTTCTTTCCTGATGTTTAGCGTACCCGACCGTGGCTGCTCAAACAGTTCTTTGGCAAACTTGAAGGGCTCCCTAAAGAATCTTTCCCTATCCCTTCGAGTCTTCCTTCTCTTCCTGCACAACCTTTCCGCTCTACAAAGGGCATTATGTTGGCCTTTCAGGTGCTCCCAAACTTGCCGTAACCCTTCCTTCTCTGTGGCAACTGCGTTCTTGAACAGTTTTCGGGCATGCTTCTTCTGTTTCCTGATTTCATCTATTTTAATTTGTCTTCTACTTTTCCGTGGTGGGTTACTTTCCCTTGCCTCCCTCACTCCGAACACTTTGCGACAGTGCAGATATATTATGTCGCCGAAGATTTCCAGCTTCTTCTCCAAAGTTAGCTGCTTCGGGCTGTTATCCAACTCTTTTGCCAAGGCTTCGTCCAGCTGTTCCCAAAGCCCTTTTGCACTGGCAGGTGGAAACTTTATTGCATCTCTCTTCCCGTCCAAGAAGTGTGTGAGATCATCATCTGGCAGATCAACTTGAATGTACTCAGCACTGTGGATTAACGCAAACATCAATGATGTCCTATTGTATGGCACTGAAACACTGGGAATAAGTCATAACAAAAAAAGACAACCAAAACAAACTTTCATAAACAGGTGCGTGCACAGAATAGAAGAAGTGAAAAGCTATGACAAGATCGCCAATGGGAACTGTTAGAAAGAACCAGACAAGTACCTGTGAAACAAGAGGTGCGAAAAAGGCGTTGGCATTGGAAAGGACACATTGTGAAAGTCAGTATATAGCATTACTGTCGTGAAACATTCTAAATCCACATATCTAAATTAAAAAGTAAATGTAAAGCCTAACGAATTAATTCAATAAAAGGAAAGAAGAATGGCAAAAGAACAGTGCTGTCACAATGACTGTACTCGAGATCCCCCTTTTTCTACTTCGTCTGCATATTGTAACGCTTTCACGTGTGATAGTAAAGCCTACAGCAGCATACACGCGTTTAAAAAAAAAACAATACAACGTGTACTGTATTTCTTAGAAAACCTTGAGATAGACACACTGCGTAATGACCTAGATTAATATTCCATTAATGTCATTTTATGCACTACGTAAACGAAAAGACAGATGGACTTAGAGAGAGAGAGAGAGAGAGAGAGAGAGAGAGAGAGGGCTGAACGGAGGAACGCAGGCAATACTACCACAGTCTCGCGATTAATAGTAACGCAAATCCCACGCGTAAGGCATGAAGCACTAACTTTTTTTCAAATAAACAGGGACAAAAAACACTACCAATACACGGTTAGGTTTTAAAAAACATGTTTAATGCTTATTAGGAAACATGAAACAATACTGTTTTATGTCTGAAATCCTGACTTTATACTGACAGAACAGTCGAAACGGCAGGACAGGTGGCGGTTCTAAAAAAATAAAAAAACTAATACACGACTATCCTAGAATACATATTTTGAACGAAGCCACTACGTTAAATCCGATTTGATTGGTTAGAAGAATATGTAAGCCTAAACATGATTAGTCGATTGCAGATACTACTTTTGGTTGTTACGGGAAACGGTAGGAAGGGTACTTTTTTTCAAATACTTTTGTAAACATGGTCTTATTGGCTAGACCAGTTGATATAGTCAATTAGGAGCGTCTGTTCAGTGCCACATTTTTAAAATAAACTTACTGAGAAGCAAGTGCGTTGAGATCCAGCTCATATTTTTCTTATGAAAGCCTGGGACAGAGGCAGATCGGAATTGTGCCATAACTCATTGCCAGTCAACGTATTTTGTTTAATATTTCCATGAATTGTGGTAAGCTAGAAATATTTGATATCTTTTAGATGAAAATTGAATGTGAATTGATAAATTTATGTCTGTATGTGTGTGGTTCAGTAGCAAACATGAGGAAAAGCCTAGATATTGCTCCCCCATGAACAAAACTTGTCGGAGAGGAGTATAACTATATGGAATTGCCAAATAGTACTATGACACCTATCTTATTGAATAGAAGGAAATAATGCTGGAATTGCAGAGGCGTTAGGGAGAGGAATACTGGTGAATGTGTTACATGAGAAGCTAACAGTTGGCCTACCGCGCTGAACTCGGTGTTTGTTATGTATTGTGCTTCAGTGTGGAAATAGATTATAAATTAGTTCTGAAGTAGGAGGTACAACCTTCTTGTTTCAGGGACCGTGGTCCTAACGTATTGAAGCAGCACCTGGTCTGAGTTTTGCTGAATCCAGAGGCTGGTAGCAGACTCCTTGGTCAAGATAGCGACCAGTGTGTTTCTCAAGAACACGGTGAAGCAAGCGAGCAGTGGAGACTGTTTCCTGCCGCCCACACAGAAGATAAGAGTCGTGGCCAGAGCAGCTCAATCTTGTGTATAACCCCCCTCTAAAAGTGACTTTACCTTAAATCAAGAGGGACATTTATTTGTTTCAACTAAAAAGAAACTGTGAACCTTTGCAATATTATGTCCACGAGAAACAAACACTTGAAGTCATGATGACACACAACCATCTAGCTTGAAAAGCCAGTATTACCTCATAGTACTACAGCACAACTTACACACAAATTGCAATAATAATATATGTCACTACAAAGATTCTATCTATAAATTGTGTACATATTTTTTTTTTTTTTTTTTTTTTTTGCGTACGCCCGCTAATACTCGAGGCGAAATCTCAGGTTATTATTTATGTCTAACCTGACATTGATTTTACGTGAGTATCCCTTTATTTCTTGTACAGAGACAGGTGTCCCTCGCCATTCAGGCAAATACTCGCCGATTTCGGAGGTACCCATTGCAGCTGGGTCGGCTCAGGAGCCGCCCAGTCCCTGGTCGACGACACTCCTTCAAATGTCCTCGCCAGGTCTCGAGTTAATCCAGTCCAAATCCCGGTCGACGAAAAATCCTCAAATGCCGTCGCCCGGGTTTGATCCTGTATCACCCGGTCGCCAGAGCGGTGTTGTAACCACTACGCTAGCGCGGCTCCTGTGTACATATAATTTGTGATTACATTTGATTGTGATTCCTGGTTCACTTTGTAGTTGAATCAGGATATCTAATATTTGGAGGAATTAATACATATATTTTTAAACTTTAACGCTTGACTCATTTAAGATAGTCTTATAGATTGTTCTATGTATGTGAGTGTCACAGTGTTGTAAAGTATTGTGGATTAAATTAAATTGTTTATCTGTCTGTTGGTTGTTGTGAACATACACTTCATCATTATCATAACCCTAGACATTCAACGTAGTCATCACAATATTCCAGAATAAGCCTGACTGAGGTATAAATGTGGTAGCAAGTAAGGTTATCTGTAAAACACTACACCTATTAGATACAGATACCTTCACAGCTGATCTCAGTCAGTACACTAAGTCCCCTATAAATATTTATATAATCCCACTTTACCACAATTACAAGGCAGTCCTTATTCTTGAACCTCCAGGATAAGATAGGTAGTGGGAAAATGGCACTGAACACAGGCATGGATGGGATTAGATAGACGTGGAAAGACATATGACGTCACGTAGTGAGGGGGAGAAGGGGGTCAACATTTTGTGACGAAATGTGACGATTGTGTGCGGAGGGGGGGGGGGGGGTAACAAAATGTAAGGTCACACTAAAAATACGGGTGAAGATTTCTTCTTTCATAAATGATGACTAAACCTCCATCCTTATTGTCTAATAGCCTACTTTTATCCGCAATAGTTGACAACTCTACCGTCTTCTTCTTCTTCTTCAATCCTTAACCACAGACCGTCAAAGCAGTCAGTGGCCATCACGCCTAGTGGCGTCTTGTAGGGCAACAACAAATTGATTCCACTTTGCACGGTCGGTGGCCTTCCTTCGTACAGTGCCCCAACTCTGGCTCATTCCCTGCATCCCAGCCCCCACAGTCCTCCGCCAAGCCGTTTTTGGTCGGCCTCTCTTTCGCCCTCCCTCAGGGGTCCAAAACATAGCTGCTCCTGTGATGGCATCGGGGTCTCCTCTGAGGACATGACCAACCCAGCTCCAGCGTCTGCCAGCTACGATGGCGCGCATGTCCCCCCGCCTGCTACGAGTAAGCAGATCTTGGCCGGTGATGGCATTCGGCCAAAAGATGCGGTGAATTTTTCTTAGGCATGTTGTGTGAAAAGAGGACAACCTTGACATTTCCCTCTCCGTGACCCCCCAGCACTCCGCACCATAGAGAAGCACAGAAAGCACGCAACTCTGGTACAATCTTAATTCTGGAGGACCCCCAGATGCCACTTAGGCTAAAGAAGGCTGTTCTTGCCTTATTCACTCTGATGTTGATGTCTCTGCCCGCCCCACCGTCTGGTGTTACTATGCTTCCTAGGTATGTGAAGGTATCTGTCTGCACCAGCCGCCGACTCCCCACCGATATGGGCCCAGGGTTGCTCACACCGAGCGCCACGACCCCAGACCTCTTCAAATTGATGCCCAAGCCCACCCGCTGGCTAATTTTATTAAGTCTATCCTTTTTTCCTGGACGTGCCGATGCGAATGCGCCAGCAGCGCAATGTCATCCGCACATTCCAGATCCTCCAACGCAGAAAATGCAGTCCATCCCACTCCTCCCGGACTGCCCTCTGCCGTCCGGCGCACCACCCAGTCCACGACCACCAAAAATAGAGTGGTCGACAAGGGGCATCCCCGTCGCACCCCCGTCCCCACCCCGAAGGCCAGGCCGCTCCGCCCAACACCACACGTAAAGTTGGCATAGAGGCCTTCCATGACTGACACTATGCAGCCCGGAATTCCACAAGCCCTCAGTATCCTCCATAAACCGTCCCCATGCATGCTGTCAAAAGCCTTTTCAAAATCAACAAAATTTATGCAAAGCTGTCCCTGCCACTCTGAGCACCGCTCTATAATGCTCCTGAGAGTGAACACATGGTCCACACATCTTCCGTTCCCTCCAAATCCCGCCCGCTCTTTCCCCAGTCTGTAGTCCACTGCCCCTGAAATTCTCTGCACAATTATCCCGCCTAGCACTTTGCCGGGAACTGAGAGAAGAGCGACTCCTCTCCAATTATTGCAGTCCGCAAGATCTCCCCCCCTGGGCAACCTGACAACTATTCCCCTGTTCCACTCCGATGGTGCCGTCCCCGCCTTCCACACCCGTGCAAACAGTGGTTCCAATAGTTCTGCCGCTAGCTCAGGGTCTGTCTCAAATAGCTCTGCATTTAAGTCATCATGGCCCGGAGCTCCACCGTTCTCCAACCCCTTGACCGCTGTGATGACCTCCTCCTTCCGTGGAATGTCTTTATCCACATCCAGATCGCCCTCAGCCTCAGGAACATTCAACTGCGTCTCTGGCACCTCCCCGTCCAGCGCCTCCCCGAAGCGCCCTGCCCATCCCGCCTCCCGTCCCCCCGCTGTCTCGACGAGACCCCCCTGCCCATCTCTTACCAATGTAATACTGCTTGCATCCTGCCTTCCGCTGATGAACCTAGTCACTTCGTATACCGCGCTTTGTCCACCTCTCAGCGCCGCCTCCTCTGCCCGCCCTGCAAGATCGTCTAGGAAATTCCTTTTGTTGGCTCGGGTTTGGCGTTTAACTTCCCTGTCCAGCTGGCTGCACCGTTCGCTATATAGTTGCTCTAACCCGGGGGACCTCGCTCTGTTTTCTTTCTTTTCATTTCCCCTCTCATCCCTATGGTGTTTAATGTTTCTGGTGCCATCCAGTCCCGCCTCCTTCCCCCCCCCCCCCCCCCCCCCCCCCCCCCCGAATCCCAAGCCCGATTTGCCACCTTCCTTATATACCGTTGAAACGGTGCCGAAACTCTGGTCCATATCATCAGTCAATGTCCCTTCCTGGCCCTTGGCAAATTGATATCGTTTCTTAATGTCTGCCTCAAAAGCCTTTCCGGCAAGGGGGTCCTTCAATTTGCTGATGTCAAACCTTTTCTGTGTAGTTACAGTTGGTCCAGCCCTTCTTAGTTTCACTTTCAGTTTTGCTACTACTAAATGGTGATCACTTCCCACATCTGCACCTCTTCTTACCTTCACATCTTGTAATGCATGTCTCCATCTACCGTTAACCATGATGTGGTCTATCTGGTTTCTGTCCCGACCATTTGGTGATTCCCATGTTAACTTGTGAATTTCCTTATGTGGGAAAAGTGTTCCTCCAATGACCAGGTTGTTAATGCTACAGAAACTTATTAGCTTATCCCCATTTTCGTTTGCTGTTCCGCTGCCGCATTTCCCCATTGTTCTTTCATTATATGTATTGTGTGTACCAACTTTCGCATTGAGGTCTCCCATTACTATAACAAGATCATATCTAGGTGTGTCTTCCATTTCTTTCTGCAGTTGTTGATAGAATTCATCCTTGACCTCCTCATCGCTATCATTCACTAAATGTTAGCTAATTGAAATACGATATACAAGCTGGTGAACGTTCAGTTAAAAAAAAAAAAAAAATTGCAGATGCATTTCGCTGGGTAGGGAAAAAGTTGAACCTGTCTCGTTCTGGGACGCGGTACATGAAAGGGAGGTTCTTCGTAAGGCTGATTAATTAAGTAATAGTTTGCTTAAAAGATTGCTATTTTGTCAACACTCGTTGACTAATTTACATTGGACTGCATTATGTAATTCAAGTATTACCAAAAAATAAAAAAATGGGGGAGGGGTTTAAAGAGATTTGTGACGTCACATAAGAGAGGGGGTCTGGGGTTTTTTGCGTGACGAAATGTGACAAGAACTGGGGGGGGGGGGGGGGGAATTAAAGTTTAATTTAACGTTGCGGATGTTTACAAATGGTATGGTCACCAAATGTAAATCCAAATGTGTCTGGTATGTTGATAGGGATGTTGTGAGTTGATATACACGCCCACACAGGGCTACTATAAACAAGTCATGAAGACATCACAGAAACTCACGATGATGAAGTCAAGGAAGTGTTGAAAGACTGTTGACGTTTCAACACTTTATTACAGTACGACAACAGGTTACGCTGACATCAATACACAGTCATGTTGACAAGACCCAATAACATCAAGCATGATAACAGTTCAATGCAGCTGGCATCAATAAATCATTAGTAGCTTGTACATATCATAGTACTGGCATATCATTCTATCCGTCCACGGTACAGCTACAGCAAAAACTACCCCGCATGAGAAGCGGATAGTTAAGTACATAAGATTAGTTCATCTTTCACATGACCCTAGCAAGTCAGGTACTCCTCTGGTCAAATTATACCGCAAAAAAGTTAGCGGCCTTTAAGCATACAATGCTAATCTCTATTGTATTTTAAATATTTTCTGACTAACCCAGTCAGGTACAGTTTCTGGCATAAGCAGGCCGCCCTAATATAGCGGGTTTCTAAATTACGATGACCTCTGTGGCTTTCCTTTTCACAAACAAGGTATGTCAGTCCTTGTTCAAATGCTACCGCCTGAATAGCGGGTTTTAACATGTGCAATGTTCTTTGGGCTTCCTCTAACCCAATAAATACAATGTCAGAATAATGAGCAAGCTCCGATACTAATATCTTCAGTGAACTCTTTCCCGCACAGGAGGAAAAGTCACTACGATGTCAATCGACAACAGAGAGAAAAAATGGTGTAAAGTTATTTTACCTTGCCAGCAATCCAACGAATAAACACCAAAACAACACTCGCCACCCTTGGCGCTTAGTATAACACATGGGGATAAATCTTAGACATCTTTTTGTCACACAGAGGCTTTCTTTCCCCGCAAACATCGCCAGATAGGAGACGCTGCGCGTCTTAACAGCTTGAAAATCTCAGCTCGACTCCCACATCCAGTCTTCTTCCCGCGCGCCAAAAATTGTCGCGCATGCGTCGTAAGAAGCAAGTCCCCTGAGTTAAGCTCAGGTGGGCGATCTGAAACATTCCAGGAAAAGCTGACCACTCGAGCCATATATGGTCAGATTGCAAGACCTCGGGTTTAAAATTAGACCGCTTGGATAAAAGACAAGTGGGATAACAACTACTTCTAACTTAAACCAAAGTATACAGCGAGTAACTCCTCTTAGACCAGGAATCTGAAATAACGTCCCCGACTGCATGCAACAGGGGGGTTTAAGTGGCAACAATTACGCGACGTCATATGTGGACGACCCCAGAGGACAGGATGGTCAGGAGTCAATTTGTGGAAGATTATGATTTAAGTGAAACTCACGGGGAAATCAATGAATGACATAACCCCACTACGACTTAAAACTCATGTAAACACTAAAATGTTACTTCCTTGTTATGCATGTCAATTCAACGGCGTAGCACGGTTTAGAAACAATATTTTACGTTCTTTTATCTAGCCGAAGACGTTCCTTTAAACAAACCAGATTAGTTTATTTACGTTCTTATGTTCCATGACTCACAAGGAGATTATCGGGCTTGCGACCTACTATTGTAGAGTAAAAAATAGGACAGCAGCAGCAGCACCCATGCAAGAAATCACGTAATTATCTACTAACTTGGGCAAGAAATCACGTAATTATCTCAATGTTTTTTGGCTGGTGGGGACACCAAACTCCATAATTCTCGCCGTTTGTACGTCGGTCACATCTAAGGGATGCAACTGCGGTTGAAAGTTAGACATTAATTGTATTTTTTCCCTTATATGTACACTCCCGAAAATAGTAACACTCAGCGAAGAAAAGTCGGTGTTTGGTGCAACACAAAGTGAGTGACAGTGATATATGAATAAAATGTAAGTTTTTGATTGTAGAACGCAGTTTCATTCCGGAAACGGATTTAACTCATCATTTTGTTAAAAATAATCTTAAAATGTTTTGATTGATTCTTCAAGACAAAATTTTAATTTAAAGTATTGCAGACTTATTGTTGGAGCTACTCGCTGGAAATGAAATGGTTTATTGGAGCATAGATATCATGATTTTCGATGATCCCAACGATGCAGTTGATTTCCCAACCGAGTTCCTTAACGAGCAGTGCCCATCAGGAATGCCACCGCATTTGCTGAAATTAAAGGTTGCTGCATGTATCATGCTATTGCGAAATCTAAACGCAAAAAAACTGACTATTGAATGGCACGCGTTTGGTCATAAAAGTCTTGCATCGGAATTCCATTGATGCAGAAATTATCACTGGCAGTAATAAGAGAGAACGAGTCTTAATTCCTCGCATTGACTTAGAACCGAATGAGCGCAGATTGCCATTTAGGATGCGACGTCGTCATTCCCAGTGATTTTAGCATTTGCAGTGACGATCAATAAGGCGCAAGGACAACCTTTTGATCACAAATGAGTTTTCCTTCTTGAACCTGTTTTCGGACACGGCCACCTCCATGTCGCCCTCACTCGAGGAACAAATCGTGAAAACTTGAAAGATTTTGTTAAAAACACTTTTTATCAGATAACATTCTTTAAAACAAATCCACGCACTTTCACAAAAAATGTTGTCATTGTTGTGTGTGTATGTGTACCTTGTTGTCAGTGTTGTGCATTCCATTCACAGCACAATAAATAAGGCGTTGTAATAAGAACGACCATTTATTAACTCCAATAGAACACACATGTTGACAACTAGACGAACATGTACACGATTACAAACATGATAAGGAACGTCTGTTCCCAGCTGAGCTGTCACCCAGCACCAACGGTGGAAGAACGTCTGGCTGTTGACGGGTCATGTCGACAACATCCGGTTCGTGCGGTCATCGCACATTACCGCACAAAGCCGATATAGCAGGAACGAAGCTGGCGTTCCGTTCTAAACTTTAACAGTTCCTACCCAGCAATTAAGAGCTAGGATCGAATCTGACAACTGGTTTTCGTTGTCTTTGAGATCTTCGTGGAGGTACTGCAGCATCCACCACACTTCTGTTTTCTATAACAGGCTCTGGGGCGTCAAGCTGTAGATCAGGTGCTGCCTTGGTAACTTGATCCATGATGGCTTTGTTGAGTAAAAAGTCATCATAGCTATCGTCGGAGGGTGGTCTGATCTTCATGAGACTTCCCGGTCTTAACTGGTTCTGATGCTTCCGTACATTCATGTTGTTACTTAGATGAACTGTATACATCATACGACCGATAATTCTTATAATGTGACCATGCACCCAAGGATCACCTTTTGAGGAATAGTTCCTTACCCACACAGGGTCTCCAATTCTGAATCTTGATCCTTTAACTCCAGCTGTTTCACTTCTTCGTTCTTGCTGAGGCATTAGCAATGACAAGTGTGTTCTTGGCTGACGGCCATTTAACAACTCGGCAGGGGACTTGCCAGTCAAAGAATTTGGTGTTGTCCTGTAAGCGAACAGTAGTTCATCCAGAGCTCGATGTCGTGTCTTCCCTCCCCAGCAAATCTTTGCCATTGAGGTTTTGAAGGTGCGGACAAAGCGTTCTGCCTCTCCATTTGAAGCTGGATGAAATGGAGCCGTCGTGAGATGCTCAATTCCATGTAGTGAACAGAACTGTTGAAACTTGACCGAAGTAAACTGTGTTCCATTATCTGAAACAATTGTGTCAGGAAAACCTTCGTGAAGGAAGATCTTAGCTAGAGCTTTTATTGTTGCCTCAGTTGTCAAGGAATTCATCGCAACAATATATGGATATTTAGAATATGCATCGACAACTACCAGCCATTGTTCATCCATAAAAGGACCTGCGAAATCGATGTGGATTCTCTCCCACGGACGTTCAGCTATTGGCCATGACTGATAATGTTGATGCGGATTACTCTGGTTTGCTCTGCATGCATTACAGTTTACTGATAACGATTGTATGTCCTTGTTAATGGTGGGCCACCAACAATGCCGTCGAGCCAGTTGTTTCATTCGGATTATGCCGAAGTGTCCTTGATGCAGTAAATGAAGGACTTTTTCACGAAGAGAAGTGGGTATAATCACTCGGTTAGACTCAGCCTGCCATAAAAGAATGCCTTTGTGAATTGATAAATTAAGGCGCCTATCAAAATAAGGTTTTACGTCGCTGTTATTCTGAGACAGTGATTCTGGCCACCCACTGAGCACAAAATGTTTGACTTTATTAAGAATCGTATCTTTAGTTGTTTCAGATTCTACCAAAGCAGAGTCCAGCGGAATATCAGCTATGGCATCATCATTTTCCATGCTGACATTATAGCATGATGCTTCAGACTTGTCAAATGCAGGATCTGGTTCCATAGGTAATCTTGACATTGCGTCTGCAATAGCATGTTTCGTTGTTGGCCTATATTTGATGACAAAGTTGTATGACATCAACAGAATGGCCCATCGTTGCATGGATAACACAGGCAATTTGTGATCAGGCGAGAAAATAGACAAAAGAGGCGTGTGGTCTGTCTGCAATTCAAAAGGTTTTGTCAGGCCATAGAGATACTGGTGAAATTTCCGTATTCCTTTTCAATTTGGCTATAGTTTTTTTTCTGCTTCGCTCATGGTCTTGAAAGCAAAAGCTATTGGTCTCTCAGAACCATCTTGGTAACGATGTGATAATACTGCTCCTATTCCATATGAAGATGCGTCTGTAGCAAGTATAATAGGCAGGTTTGGATCACAATGTACCAATCTAGTTGCAGTTATGATAGCTTTCTTAAGAGCTTGAAAAGCTCTTTCCTGATCTGTGGACCAGAAAAATGGCGTGTCCTTCTTTCTTAACTTATTTAGTGAAGCAGAAAGTTCTGAATAATTATCAATGTACTTATGATAATAATTTATTTTCCACAAGAAGGACTGGAGTTGTGTTAAGTTTTCTGGGCGGGGTAGCTGTTTGATAGCTTCGATGCCAGAGTCTGATGGTCGTATTCCTTCATCAGAAATAATGTTACCTAGGTACTCAACCTCAGGTTTGAAGAATTCACATTTGGACCAATTACACTGAAGTCCATGTTGTTCTAACCGCGTGAAAAGTTCTTCAAGTGTTTTCAAATGTTCATCTTCTGACCTTCCTGTTATGATGATATCGTCCAGATAGTTAGCACAACCATTGGGATCTGTGGTTATCTGTTCTATAAAGCGCTGAAAAATAGCAGGAGCGCTCGAGATGCCAAATGCAAGTATTTGGTACTGGTACAGTCCATGCTGCGTATTGATAACAGCTAGATTCTTAGATTCTTCATCCAGTTCAATTTGAAGGTAAGCATTAGACAGATCTAATTTGGAAAACTTTTTTCCATTTTGAAGTTTATGAAATAACTCTTCTGGTCTTGGTAAAGGATACTGTTCAACTTGAAGATGGGAATTGATAGTAACTTTAAAGTCTCCACAGATTCGAACAGTGCCGTTAGACTTTGGAACTACCACTATCGGTGCAGCCCAATTGCTTGTCTGAATTGGTTTAATGATACCAAGCTCCTCCAATGTTTGTATTTCTTTCTTTACTGCATCCTTCTGAGCAAAAGGAACTGGTCTAGGCTTGTGGAACCTTGGGATTGCCCCTTGACGTAGCTGTAAATGAGCCTTAAAAGTCTTGCATGTGCCTAGTCCATCTGAGAATACCTTAGGAAATCTAGAACAAAGATGGTTCACCTTAGATAATGCTTCTGATGCATGGACAGGTTCCACCATATTGACAATTTCAGGTGGCAGACTATTGTCCTCTGTGATTTTAAAACCAAATGCCTTGAACCACGGGGCGCCAAACAGATTCATGCCTTCTTGTGTATCAGCCACTAATAATCGAAGTGTTCGAACTTTATCTCCTAATCTCTTTTCTACGTTTGTCCAACCCTTCAGTGGTATGTTCACAGCGCCATAACCCTTGACTTGTGAGTTAACGGGCTGTAATCTCGGCATACCTATCTGCTCAAAACCCTTCAAGCCTACCATGCCACAAGTGCATCCTGTGTCAAGCAGAAATTTTACTGGGTGGTTATTCACCAGCACATTGATGTAAAATTTATTCTTCTGTTCTTCAATGCTGACAGTGTTTACATCTTCAGACTGACCCTTCCTTAACCTACTAGTAAACTTGTCTAGACTAGCACTTCGACGTGAGTTGTTTACATGTGTAGTGCCTGTAGTTTTCACTGAAGCACAGACGGATGAAATGTGTCCAATTTTCCCACAAAGATTGCATCGAGACTGTCTGTACTTGCAATCTGATCGTTCGTGTTTGATATGACATGAAGGACAAGACTTCAGTTTGTTTAATCTCAAGCTTTGTGACTTGCTTCTGTCTGTAGCTTTTCTATCCAATGACGTGGCACGCTTTTGTTTATAAAAAGGTTTCATAACATTCATGTCTGAAGATACAGGTTTCTCATCTCCTCTTAAAGTTTCACTTGCAGCCAAAGTTGTTTCATATAATGCTGCTATCTGAGCTATCTTCTCAAGGGATGGATTTTCTTCTGACAATGCAGATCTTCTTATAAATTCATGCGGCGTGAATTGAAGAACCATGTCTCTAATATGTTCTTCTACTAGTGACTGTCCACAACCGTTCTTTGGACATACAAATCTACAGTCAGTCGATAGACCAAGAAGTTCAGCAATCCACTGTGCATGTGAGGCAATATGACTGATCTGGTTTCTTCCTGGATTGCCAAAATTTATGACGAGCAATGATCAGATGTGTTGAATGTCGGAAGTGTGTTGTCAGGTTAGATGTCAGTTCTGTGAATGTAAATTTGGATAGATCTTCTGTTCCACATATCTTCTGCGTTAGCTGATATAAAGATGAGCCAATCCAAGAAAGGAAATAGTGCCTTTTTATCAGGTCATCTGTTTGCTGATGAGCATCAAAATGATGATTTAGTCGCTTAAGATAAATGTCCCATTTATCCTGTTCTAGCTTAAATTCAGGGAATGCAGGAATGTGTTCTTTGATTGGTGTAGAATGTGGTGCCAATACTCCATCTGAGCTGCTGCTAGTGGTTTGCCTCTGCAACATGAGATCTAATATTTTTCTTTGGTCTTCACTTTGCTGTTTCATTTGTTCCATGAACATTTTAAGCAACAGGGTCATTTCTGATGCTTGCTCTGCCATACTGTGAAATTGCTTAATATGGAGAACCAGTATTAACTTTGAAACAGTGAAGCTTGAATTGGCGGGGAAAATGTGAACATAAGGATAAAATACTGCAACCTGGAAAATGTCCGTGCTACGACGTTCTTGTTACTAGAAGCTTGTGTGTATGACCACTTACGTAGATTAGGATTTCGTGACGAAATATTCCCACAGCAGTTCGTTATCCTCGTCGCCAGTGTTGTGTGTGTATGTGTACCTTGTTGTCAGTGTTGTGCATTCCATTCACAGCACAATAAATAAGGCGTTGTAATAAGAACGACCATTTATTAACTTCAATAGAACACACATGTTGACAACTAGACGAACATGTACACGATTACAAACATGATAAGGAACGTCTGTTCCCAGCTGAACTGTCACCCAGCACCAACGGTGGAAGAACGTCTGGCTGTTGACGGGTCATGTCGACAACATCCGGTTCGTGCGGTCATCGCACATTACCGCACAAAGCCGATATAGCAGGAACGAAGCTGGCGTTCTGTTCTAAACTTTAACAGTCATCAAAGAACTTTTATATTGAGTTAAAAATATTTAAAAAATATATTATAGTTTTTTCATTTACTTCCGTCATTATTGACGGGTTATTGCTAGTCTATACATAATTATGTACCGTAGTTGCATGTGTTCATACGCACGCGTGAGTATATAACACAACACGGATTTAAAATGACAATATCATACACAGCAAAACCTGTAAAGCTCAATATTACACTAATAAGACACACTATGTAATTGTTATACGTTGACAAGTTACAACGTATTAGAACTTTATAATTATTCGAAACCAGTCGCGCTGAAATATTAATGTACTCAAGTTTTGTTCCATTCACCTTTTTTGTTGACAAGAACAAAGTTATTAGGCAGTTGTGGTCCTAAATGTTTTACATCTAATTTTTGTCTGAAAACCATTGGGCTGAACGTGTGTTTTTTTGGGGGTTTTTTTCAGTCTACTTTGTTAATTGTAAAAATGAGGGTCAAATCTAAGAGTTGTTTTGTTAACATTAACTAGATCACGAGATAGCAGCAACGATAGTAACACTACAAATATCAAGAAAAGACAGCTGTAGTTATCTTAGCCGTGCATCCATTGTCCCCACTGAGATATTTTGCGCATGCGTATTTAAGCATATTATCCCAATCGTTGTGGCATCAAGATTTGCGAAAGGTGACGTTCTTGCTAAACAATTATTTCGCACTCTTAGGTATGGCTTTCTGTAATCCCATGAGTTCAGAAAGGATCAGAAGACGAAGCGCGCAATAAGGAAGTGGGAATGGGATAGAATAGCAGCAAAGAGTTAGTGAAAGTGAGATTCATTGAAGAATCATAGCTCCTTTCATATATTTACGGAGACTTGTTATATTTCACTATTAGAAAATGAAATATTTGTTTCTAAGTTTAGGTAGGGATATGCTCCACTAACATCTAAGAACAAGCCGACCTTGCCGACACTTTTACAGTCAGTGTTGCCCTTTCTGAATTTTCTCTCACTGAGTTAGGCGACTTTTTCAACCTAGTTTCGAAAAAGTTGCAGCGGTCGCGTCAAGTAACTTCCAAACAATAAGCACTGCGTGAGGGCAATACAAATTTTATTATTATTTAAGTGACTTTATCCTCTGTTTCTGTCTGAGAAGTTATAACTTGCACAGACTTGGTCATGGATCTTTTCTTCGTCCCCCTCTCCCCGACCCAAAAAAATGAGAACCTCTTGGACTAAGACTCATTTTCAATTACACCTCACCCCGTGCCACAATTTTGTTCGTTTAATCGATTTTTTCACATTGTTTGCTGAATTTTGTTTTATTTTATTTGTTATTTTTTATTGTTTGGTTTTTATTTTGTTGTTGTTGTGTCACACCATGCCAGGTATCAGAAAAGAACCTGACACCATCACCAGAACTGCTATGCTATGGACCCCAGCAGGACGGCGAAAGAGAGTGTGACGATATTCTAAATACAATATCTAAATTAGAATATGACATTAAAGGCATAAAGTCTAAAATAAGATAGAACTAAAAATTTGGTAGAGAATTGTCTTCATCACCCTCGCCTTCAGCGTATTAGTAACGCAGTATAACCTAATAAAAGGTACCCCTTTTCAAATTCGTCCTTGCCAATAAACGTACCACTTTTCCAAGTTCAAATGGAGTATTTGCCTAGAATACATTGTAGAGGGGAGGGGAAAGGATATATGGCAAATGCTAACTGCGTCTCGCATTGTTTCTAAAAATAAAACCAACTCGCAAGCTTTGCCGTAGGTGCTTTTCAAAATACGATGTAAAAGTTAGAAAATGCTCGGGAATTGGGTCATGCAGACAGCATTTATGACGTAATTTTCTCGTACTACGGGAGACTCTCGTAGTTAACTCGAAATTAGTGCAAAAAGACATGAACAGGTTGAATATTATAGAAAAAATATGGAATTCTGAACCAATACTCCTAGCCAAATAAGAATCATATATTAGTGTGCCTTAGGACTTGCTGACCAAGAATATGTTGTTAGTTACATAAATAGTCCATTAAATAACTAAATATTGGCAATAATACTATAGAGAATCGGAGAGACTGTCAGGTCAAGTCATGCCTGCTTAATTTTTTATGGCATATTTTTTGGAAAAAAATTAGGGGAAATAAAGACTAAGATAGTACGGTGAATTGGATTGGATGAAATTTGAAGGAAGGCGAAATATTATTGGCCGACCTCAAAACTAAAAATATACTAACCGAGTAACGTAGGAACAGTTGAATTTTATTTTGAAAGACTTTATTTACAATTGAGAGATGGAAAATCATTGGCCAGCTTACCAAAGCTGCGTTTCAAATTATAAGGCTTTGTCGCCATTTTTCAAAAACTGTAGTTGAAGCAGGTGCGTTGAGAGCAGCATTGCTGTAGACTATATTATCTCAGCAGTCTGGACAAAGGCAGAAGGAATATATGTGTAATTCTATTGCCAGTCAACGTATAACTTGTGTGTTTTTCATTGAAATTTGTGGTAAGATGACTATTAATTATCTTGTATTTAAAATAAATGAATGTGAGAGAATGTTAGATGAAAAGCCATCATGATTAGTCAGTACATAGGTCCCCAGCAACCACTGTCAGGGCCTATAAGGTATCCATTGTATATAAGCTACCAGAGAGAGGTAGATACCAAAGAACATGCAGGGGGCATCATGAATCATATCACCCATCCTATTTTATAGAAAAAGATCAGTGCAAATGGCAGAGGCGTAACATCCATTAGGGAAAAGATGAGAAACTGGTATAAATTGTTCCATCAAAGTAGAGTGGAGGAGCAGGGTTGGTCAGAGAAGAACTGACCATGTTCTTTTGTTGAATTATATTATTATTTGTGAATTTGGTGGAATTGAAGTGATGTTGAGACAGGCACATAATTTTCATTTGCAAGAGTTATGCTGGCACTTGTCTGGTATCAGTAGATCTTCTGATTAAAGAAACCTACACTACTGTGAGACGTCCCTGGTACTATTTTTTTATACTCAAACATTTGAAAGACCAGAGGAGACTGTGGCTTGTGGCCGAATCTACTACAACTGCTGTGATTCTATATACTCTAATATATATATATATATATATATATATATATATATATATATATATATATATTATAATTATATATATATTATAAATATATAAATATATTAATATATAATTTAATAAATTATATATATATATATATATTAATATATTACAAAAAAAAGTTAATAAACTTAAAGTGTGGAAAAACTGACCCCAAAATTTTTATAAAAAACTTAATAGGTTCAGGCCAAATAAATTTGAAAAAAGAAATTCAAAACCATAAAATTTACTCACTGGTGTTAGTCAAGTTCCTAATAGCATTTAATATCTGTATGTGTACGTGTTTGTATTGAATTCTTATAGTATCACTCTTACATTACCCTAGACACTGTACGTAGCTTTCAGTCACGCTAGTCAAGAAAGAATATAACTTAGAGTGAGATCGTAAGGTGGTAACAAGAAGGTGCTCTGTAACACAGTTGTCCATTGTTTACCTCAGGGACCTTCACAGTTGACCTCACTCAAGTACAACTATATGCACACCATTCTTCTTAACATCTAAACCCACCACATATATGCAGTCCAAAGACAACCTGGCGGAGAACAGTGGAGGCTGAGATACAAAGCATGAACCACAGTTCGGGCACGGCACGAAGAATGGCCACCGACCGAGCAAAATGAGGACAGTTTGTTGCTGCCTTAGAAGACACCACTAGGCGTGATGGCCACTGACTGTTTTGTCAATCAAGGACTAAGGATCCAGGAAGAAGAAGAATGACAGGTATGACAAGACTACTATTTAGAGGTTAAAGAAAGACACAAACACAATCTGGACATTTTAATTTACTCTTTTCTTACTAACTGTTCTGTTAGCTGAAAGTGAACAGGAATTAAAAGAACTAGTGAAGCAAGTAAACAACATAAGTCGTGAATATAGATGGACATGAACACTGAAGAAAACTATGATCATTAGCAAAGCAGACGATAAGCCACCGTAAAGGTAAGAATAAATGGGAAAATCCTGTAACATGTCACGAGATACTCATTTCTTAGTCCTTTAGTAACAGAAGATGACAAACTTGAAACAAAAATGAAGAAGAAAATAGGTATGGCCAAAGCAACATTCAACAACATGCGGCTAATACTGACATCTAAACAAGTAACTCACAAATTGAAACTGAGAATCATCAAGTGTTTTATATATATATATATATATTCTTCATTACTGTAAGGTGTAGAAACATGAACAGTGAACAAACAATTGTAGGAAAGAATTCAGGCTCTTGAGATGTGGATATATAAGAGTTTGGGGCATATCTCATGGACAGAGAAGAAAACAAATATTGAGGTCCTAGAAAACCTAGGAATGAAAGGAGAGTTAATGAAAGAGATCAAAATTAGATAGCTAAAATATTTTGGCCATATAAAAAGACATAACACCTTGCAGAAGATGTAATAGAAGGCAGAGGAAGACAGCGATATACGTGGGAAGATAACATCAAGAGATGGGCATGAAAGAGACTATCAGTGTGCACCATCAAGACAAGAGTTTATCAGAGTGCACCATCAAGACAAGAGTCTATCAGAGTGCACCATCAAGACGTGAGTCTATCAGAGTGCACCATCAAGACAAGAGTCTATCAGAGTGAACGAACGAACGAGCGAACGAACTTTATTTTCAAAGGGTCAAGAATTGGGCACGCAGGCCCGTCTGACATTCTGCCCTTCCTCTCTCTCTCATCATATATACTATATCCTTTCATCCTCACATTTACTATAAGCATAATTAAGGCATTTATCATTATAAAAGTAATATTACATTTGCAATAATCATCATAATTAAAGTACGTTTTTAACATTAAAAAAGAATAATAATAATAATAATAATGAATGTAAAAATAAAATAAAAATAAATAAAAATAAAAATAATTTACATTTTATAGATAGATAGATAGATAGATAGATAGATAGATAGATAGATAGATAGATAGATAGATAGATAGATAGATTTATAGATAGATAGATTGATAGGTAGATAGATAGATAGATAGATAGATAGATAGATAGATAGATAGATAGATAGATAGATAGATAGATAGATAGATAGATAGATAGATAGATAGATAGATAGATAGATAGATAGATAGATAGTTTTATGGTGGTATATAATAAGAACTCGTGACACCTTGGGATCCGCTGCTGAATGACCTGGGACTTAGTGTGTTTGTCAGCACAGTGCGGAAAATGTTCCCACACAGGTGAGCAGCTTTTGAGTCCCAAACAGACACTGCCACAGGGATGGTGATTATTGCTTACGCCTCCACTATACGAGATCCAGCTTTATGACCTATGCTCCTTAGGGAGGTAAAGGGTATTGAATGAAGAAAGAATCGTGCATATAGGCCCGTCTTACATTTTGCCCTTCCTTGTCATAGGACTCATCTCATGCTTTATTGCTAGTTATTCAGACATTCTCCATACTTAAGGTGTTAGTTTAATGGCGATGCAACATTATAAGTAGTATAAAAGCATACATTTACAGTATTTGATTACACAATTAAGAAGTAAGATATGGGTTTAAAAAATGAAAAACTAGATCATTAGACCCTCCATACAGTATATTAATGTAATAATAATTCGAAATATAATCCCTTAGGGCGGCATATAATTGGCACTCATAATGTATTTGAACAGTCTACGATTATTGAGGAGGGTTGTGCATGTTTTTAAGATCATGTGGAAGATTGTTCCAAAGATGAGCAGCTGAGTAAGCCAAGCTCTTCTTGAACAAATCTAGCCTGGGCTTGGGTACCTGTAACTGGTTTAAGCGGTTACTACGTTTTTCATTGAATTTTGTAAAAGAGGCCACAGATTTGTTGGAGCATTATGTGACAAGATTTTGTGAGCGAATTTAGCTTTGTTAAATAGGAAGCGGGTTTCTAAGGGGTAATATTTTAAGATAGTTATATATAAATCTGTACAATGTGTTTTGGTGTTTATCAGAAACTAGGCGCACTGCACGTTTTTGAAGTGAATGAATGAGGGGGGTGGTGTGGGTGGGGGGGGGTTTTTGGGGGGGTGGGGGGGATGGGGGGGGGGGGGGGGGGGTGGGGGGGGGGGGGGGGGGGGGGGGGGGGGGGGGGGGGGGTTTTTGGGGGGGGGGGGGGGGGGGGGGGGGGGGGGGGGGGGGGGGGGGGGGGGGGGCGGGGGGGAGGGAGGGGGGGGTGGGGGTGTGGTTGTGGGAGGGTGGTGGGGGGGGGGGGGGGGGTTGGGGGGGGGGGGGGGTGGGGGGGGGGGGGGGGGGGGGGGGGGGGTGGGGGGGGGGGGGGGGGGGGGGGGGGGGGGGGTGGGGGGGGGGGGGGGGGGGGGGGGGGGGGGGGGGTGTTTTGTATGGGGGGGGGGGTGGGGGTTGGGGGGGGGGGTGGGGGGGGGGGGGGGCGGGGGGTGGGGGGGGGGGGTTTTGGGGGGGGGGGGGGGTGGGGGGGGGGGGGGGGGTTGGGGGGGGGGGTTTTTGTGGGGGGGGGGGGGGGGGTGGGGGGGTGGGGGGGTGGGGGGGTGGGGGGGGTGGGGGTGCTGGGGGGGGGGGGGGTGGGGGGGGCGGGGGGGGGGGGGGGGGGGGGGGGGGGGGGGGGGGTGGGGGGGGGGGGGGGGGGGGGGGTGGGGGGGGGGGGGGGGGGGGGGGGGGGGGTGGTGGTGGTGGGGGTGGGGGTTCAATTACAGGGTTGTTTTTGGGGTGGGGGTTTTGTCTGGTTGGGGGTATTAACATACATTTCGTTTTTTAATATTCATTCGTTGGTTTCGGGTTTATGTTGCTCCACTTAATAATATTATGTGTATCAGTTTGTAAAGATAGTTCTAGTGTGGCGCAACTTTTGTCACTAGTGTAAACAGTACAGTCATCGGCAAACAGATCACAGGATGAGTGTTTGATGTACAGAGGAAGATCATTAATGTATACGGCAAAGAGAAGAGGGCCGAGGATAGAACCCTGAGGAACACCGATATCGGCAACAGTTGGGGTGGACAAAGAATTATTGTAAGACACCACTTGTTGTCTGTCTGTCATGAATGATTTAATTAACTTCACCAGCTTAAGATTTACTTTCATTGTTTCTATTTGTTTTCTGATGATTAAAATAGAGTGATCAATCATATCGAATGCTTTTTTAAAGTCTACAAAGAGTGCTCCACATAAGTTATCGTTATTGATGTTTAGATGCCAGTTCTCTATCATTTTTGTTAAGGCTGTGTCGCATGAATGCTTTGGTCTAAACCCCGACTGACTATCAACAAGCAGGTCATTATTAGCTAGGTGTTCCATTGCTGTTTTGTGTATGTGTTTTTCCAGTGGTTTGGACAGCGATGATATAAGCGAAATGGGCCTATAGTTTCCAAGGTTGCTATTATCTGATGAACCAGGTTTAACAAGAGGGTATACTTTAGCGATTTTAAAGGCAGATGGAAAGTAACTCCTTGCGAGACATTGATTATATATGTATGTTAGTGTATCAGTAATAGCTGGTGCAGAATAACGCAGTATTCGATTACTGATTCCATCAAGTCCCGATGAGTTATTATCTTTAAGATCAATAAGATAGTTATAAACTTCGTTAACTGTTATAAAAGGAATGTCGCATGGAATGGTGTTAATACACTTGTTCTCGCAGAACGTAGATAATTCGCTGAAGTCACAAGGGGAAGAAGGTATGGCGGATTTTATATTGTGGATGTCTGCCTGAAAATGATTGCTGAAATCTGTACAAGTAAATGAAGTATTGGGTTTTTGTGAGTCTGGCGAATTTCTTTTGTTCACTAAGGTATTGATTGCCTTCCATATATTTCTACTGTTGCTTTTGCTTTGAACTAAATGACTAAAGTAGTTTTTCTTTTCTCTGCGAATTAAATATTGTACTTTGTTCCTTGCCGCCCGATATGTAATGATGTCCTTATTTTTGTGCGCTCGATCCCTCTGCCTCATAGTGGCAAGTACTTCTTGTGTGATAAATTGAGATTTTATTTGTCTTTTTACGCGAATTTCTTTATTAGGCGCATGCTTATTAAAAATACTATAAAATGTCCGTGTCAAATATGCAATGGCGTCATCAGGATCAGGAAGTTGGTAAACATCGGCGAAAGGCGCATTTCGCAAATCATTTAAAAATAATTCTTGGTTGAAATTTTTTTAGACTTCTATATTCAATACTGATGTGTTTGTTTTTTGGAGATTTGTACACATTTTTTGCCCAAGTGCAACATATTCCCATATGTGGTCACTCATAGCAATAGTAGGGATGGAACATTCTATAACGTTTTCTGGACAGGTTACATATATGTGATCGATCAGTGTGGATGATGTTTTTGTTACTCTGGTAGGTTTGTTGACTAATTGTTTCATGTTGTACGATGCTATGATGTTGGTCCATGTTTGATTCGGCTTATGCATATCAATATTGAAATCACCAAGAAGAATAATTTCATTGACTGTAGTGATAACTTTATCCATCATGTTCGTGAAATCTTCAAACCATGTTGTTCCTACACTGGGGTTACGATAAAGATATCCTATTAAAATGGGTCTTTGCTTATGTGGCTTTACCTCTAACCATATGCATTCTATATCTATGGTCTCTAGATCGTTTCTGCGGCGATAACTGACAGAAGTGGAAATATAGACTGCTAAACCTGTCTCTAATTGTCTACTAGAATCTCGCCGAATAGTGTTAAAACCAGTACGTGCAATGTCACCATCTGTTATTTTCTCATTCAGACGACTTTCTGAAAGCCCAAAAACATGGAAATTTTGATTCAGAACTTGTGTGAGTTCTGGAAGTTTACCTAGAAGATGGTTTTACGTTCAGATGGCCAAGTCGTAAACCCATTCATGGTTAGTAACTGTTCATAAGTACCTGGCGTTTATGTTATGTAAAAAAAGCTCGCGCTCGCGCTCAAATACTAAATTTAACAAATTTTTTACCAATGAAGGGGAATTAATGGTGGTATTAATAAGTGGGGTACATTGAAAACTAATTACAAACAATTCAGCCAATTGAATTACGTCAAAAATAGGTGAAAAATGTAACAAATCAAGCGCTCATATCAGACAGACAGTCAAACAGTGTGGAAAAGAAAAAAAAATTATAATAATAATATAATAAAATTATATACATATATATATATATATATAATATATATATATATATATATATATATATATATATATATATATATATATATATATATATATATATATATATATATATATATATATATATATATATATATATATATATATATATATATAATAAAAACAACAATCGACAGTTGCTGGTGTTACAGAGACAACAACTAGTGAGGCCAACAGTCGTTGTTAATATGGAGTAGAGGGTTGTTGAAAATAGAAGTGCGGTGGATTTGGCCGTGATAGATGATGCATGTGGTAGAAAGCGGGATATTGAGGTACAGTTGTTGAATGAGTGGGGTATTCCGGCAAGTACGACCTCCAAGTGTAAGGTGCATAGTCCAAGAGTCTTTGTTGATGTAGGAAATGATGAAATGCTGGGTATGTGGGTTGATGTGGGTGAACCTGTGACGACAGCGATGAGCGGGGAACTCTCATTGGTGTCTGGGATGACAGCGGACATGGTGACACTTCTGTTGATGAAGGCTGAGCAGATTGAATTGGATCACTTACAGACCTCTGGGAATGAAGTGGGTCAAGTTGGTGTTGTCGAGGAGGGTCGTCTGTGGCAGAAGGTTGTTGAAGGCAGACATTGTTGGTTTCCTGCACATCCGTGGTGCTAACAAGAGGTATAACGTGATGATCCTGATTGTCTGATGATTTTGCGAGGCTGGTGTTTAAAGTTGGGGGTAGTGATGGAAAATGAAGGTCATAATTGGCATTAGATGAGTAGCTATTTATATTCACATGGCGTTTGGATGGATATATGGATGCCGATGAGTGAGTAGTGCTTCTGGGTGTGCTTTCTGGATATTTTATATTTGTCGCCAACATACTGGTCCCTTGTCTGGACAATGTAATATCGCCGCTGTAAAGATGCTTTCTAGGGGCTCCTGAAGTGGCAAGGAAGACCGAGCTGTGATCTATGAAAATATGTTCATTCTTGAGGCAGTGTCCATCAAGACAAGAGTCTATCAGAGTGCATCATCAAAACAAGAGACAGAAGACGTTGGAGATCCATTGCAGCCGTCCCGCGATGTGGAGATGGCAGCTGATGATGATGAATTTACTCTATTTACAATAATTTGACATGAAATATGATGTCACGTTCGCACATCGGCAACTAAACATGTAAGACCATAGAGACACTGTCTATCCTAATTGTAACCCATTAGAGGTTGATGTAGGATAAAGAGAGAGGGATAGTACCTCACGGTGAGAGACAGCCATGTCCTTTTTAGGATAGTCAGGATCCTATTTGGTTCTCCTCTCTTTATCTAGCTCATGTATGGCTCCTCGAATACCGCTTGTGTACGGCTGTGGCCACATCCCGGGCAACAGTCTTGGCTGACTGGCTAAACTACATGGGTGGAGTAGGAACAATCTTACTCAAGGGAATGTTCATCCCTAGTACACAAAGACTGAGACGGTGAGTGAGGCGGAGGAATCTGAGAAGATCAACGGCTCGCAAAGCGAAACAGCAAAGTGTGTGGCGCACTAGAGGCATGTCGGACATAGAAAAAGACAATGGCTAGCCACCGTGGAAGAGATTGGGGCCTTACCACGTACTTCCTACAGAACGTAATGGGATCACAACAACAAGATAAGAACCGATATGTAGAGAACTCTCTGTCCCCTGGGGAAGAATCTACTGTACAAATTAACAGGGAAGAGGCAACTCCTCTAATGAGTAAGGAAGTACATAATGACGAGTGTTCCTTAAATTCTGTTGAAAGGGAGCATTCTGAGAAAGACCACCTAAAAACTAGTAGGAGAAGCATAAAAATAGGAACATGGAATGTTAGAACTCTAAACCGAGAAGGAAAGCTTGACAATCTTATATTAGAGGCAACAGACATTAAACTCGATATACTGGGAGTTGCAGAGGCAAGACTTTTGGATACAGGCTACATAACAAGAGACCAGTACACGCTTATACACTCAGGAGGAGAAAAACATGAAAGAGGAGTAGAAATGTTGATAAAGAAGGAGTTAGAAAAATACGTATGTGGATACTGGACACACAATGACAGAATGATGTTACTAAAGATGAGAGCAAAGCCATTCGACATATCAATCTTACAAACTTATGCACCAACTAAAGATCACAGCGAGGAAGAAATAGAAGAATACTATGAAGAGCTACAACAAACACTTAAACCAGTCAAATCTACAGATGTGTTGATAGTAATGGGTGATATGAATGATAAAGTAGGAAAAGGAAAATACAAGAAAATAGTAGGACAGTATGGATTAGGGACAAGAAATGATAGAGGAGACAGACTTATCCAGTTCTGTGAAGAAAACCAGCTGGTCATATGTAACACCTTTTTTGAACACCACCCAAGGAAATTATACACATGGAAAAGCCCAGGAGATGTAACACGAAATCAAATCGACTATATCATGATAAAACATAGATTTAAGAACAGTGTCACACGTGCAAAGACACATCCTGGCGCTGACATAAATTCAGATCACAATCCAGTCGTCATCAAAGTAAATATAAAGCTGAAAAGAGCAGGAAACAGAAGACAGGAGGAACCCCAGATAGAAATATCAGCGCTGAAACAACCAGATATAAAACAGAAATATTTAATCGATGTCAAAAATAAATATCAACAGTTATTGACAGAAAGCATGGAGCAGTATAGAAGAGTAAACCCAGAAGAAAAAGCAACCGCAAAATGGGAATGCTTAAAAACAAGCATACAATCAGCAAATGCAAATTTACCTAAAAAGGAGTCTAAGAAAAATCAAATTTGGATGACAGATGACATCTTGAATAAAATGGCAGAAAGAAAGAAAGCAAAAAACACTCCAGAATATAAAACAATAGACAATGACATACGTACTATGTGTAGAGAAGCAAAAGAACGGTGGATAGAAACAAAATGCAAGGAAATAGAAGACTTGGAAGCAAAGCACATGACAAGAGATATGCATGAAGAAATAAAGAAATTATCAAATCGGTCGCGGTTTGCACAAGGAGGAAGCTGTATCAAGAACAAAAATGGTGTAATATTACTTGATGAGAAAGACATATCAAACAGATGGGCAGAATACGTAAAAGAACTATTCGAGGACAACAGAGGTAAAAAACCATCACCAGATTCTAATGAAGGGCCCAAACATTCTCAGATCAGAAGTAGAGAATGCCATTCATATGATACAAAAAGGAAAATCAGCAGGCATGGATAACATAAAAATTGAAATGATAGAAGCTCTGGAGAGCTTTGGTATAGATACAATCACAGAAATATGCAACGATATATACAATACAGGATATATACCACACGACATGAAGACATCAGTCTTCATAACATTGCCCAAAAAACCAAATGCAACAGAATGTTCAGACTTCAGAACAATCAGCCTGATGAGTCATGCAATTAAGATACTGCTCAAAATCATACAGGAAAGAATAAAAAGTAAAGTAGACAGCGAAATCCAAGAAGAACAGTTTGGTTTTAGACGGAACAGTGGAACAAGAGAGGCAATATTTTGCCTAAGAATATTGGCAGAAAAATATACAGAGGTCCAAAAAAGTATGTATATGTGCTTCATTGACTTTAAGAAGGCTTTTGACAGAGTCCATCATGAGAAAATAATTGAATGCCTCGAGGACATCGGTATTGATGGAAAGGATATAAGAATACTCAGTAACCTTTATTGGGAGCAAACTGCCACAGTAAGATCGGGAAGGAATTATTCACCATACATAGACATAAAAAGAGGTGTCAGACAATGTTGTGTGCTGTCCCCCTGCCTATTTAAGTTATACACCGAACAAATTTTCAAACAGATACAGGAAATACCAGGACTGAACATCAGTGGAAGGTCAATAAACAACCTTAGATATGCAGATAATACCGTGTTGTTAGCTGAAAGCGAACAGGAGTTACAAGAACTAGTGAAGCAAGTGAACAGTATAAGTCATGAATATGGACTCGACATTAATATTGAGAAAACAAAAACTATGATAATTAGCAAAACAGACGATAAACCCACATTAAAGATAAGCGTAAATGGGAAAATCCTGGAACAAGTCAAGAGCTACGTATATCTTGGTCATATAATAATAGAAGATGGCAGATGTGAAACAGAAATCAAGAAGAGAATAGGAATGGCCAAAGCTACATTCAACAACATGAAACATATACTGACATCCAAACAGTTATCTCACAAATTAAAACTGAGAATCATAAAGTGTTATATATATTCTGCATTTCTGTATGGTGCAGAAACATGGACGATGAATAAGCATTTGGAAGAAAGAATTGAGGCTCTTGAAATGTGAATATATAGAAGAATGGGGCGTATCTCATGGAAAGAGATGAAAACAAATAAGGAGGTCCTAGAAAATCTAGGTATGAAAAGAGAACTAATGAGGGAGGTCAAAGTTCGGCAGCTAAAATACTTTGGCCACATAAAAAGGCATAATACCTTGCAGAAGACCATAACAGAAGGGAGAGTTGAAGGCAAACGTGCAAGGGGAAGACAGCGCTATAAGTGGGAAGATAACATCAAAAGATGGACAGGAAAGAGTCTATCAGAGTGCACCACTAAGACAAGAGACAGAAGACGTTGGAGATCCATTACAGCCAACCTTCGTTGTGGAGATGGCAACTGATGATGATGATGAGAGGTTGAACGGGATATTTTTCTTCATCAATTTAAAAAAACGAGAAAAAAAAAAAAAACAAAGGCACTCAAAAGGCATCGTGCTAGCTGTGGAACAACCGCTATGGACTATAGATTTCAGGACAGTAATTCATAAACAACATTTTTACTTTCCCTGCTGCTTCAAGTTGGCAGAATAGATAAGACAAGAGTGGATTTGGAAGACCAAAGGTAGAGGGGGTTTAATTCTTAAGTGAAAAAATCAGTAGGAGTCATGACCCTATTGGGAGTCATGACCCAATTTCCAAAGTCACCACAAAGTCCTAGCGTTTTTATCCGTTCTGCCAATTTTAGAAAGAACCAGTTTTACAAAATGTATTCGGGAGAATCACAAAATAGTAAAAACACACAGCTAACGTTTTGGCTGTTGTTTGTTATTCTCCATGTTTCAGGGCCATACAACAGGACTTGACATTTGAGTTGAAGGTTCTTGTTTTTGTGTTGGTCTTGATATATTTCCCAATGCAATGAAAGCAATTATATCACTGCTTGTCCCTTCAGTTTCCTTATGCTGCTTCCAAGATATATGTATGATGTAGTGGTTCTTCTTCAAGTACAATAGTGTAGTAGTTCCTCATTTATTCTCATTATCTTTGTCTATTTCCTGTGTTTTTCAGACCCACTTGCTGTGACCTCTCATACAGTATTTCCATTTTGTCTTGCATCTGGTTTCGGTCATGGGGCAGTGTTAAGTCCTTTTAGCGCGTAGGAGTTAAGTGTGTGAGACTTTCACATGCCAGTCTAGTTTTGATAGACGCACATGTGAGCGCATCTGATATAGATGTACATTTTTAAATAGTTATGCGTACTTTTCTGCATCATCTTTGAATGCAGATGACGCACTTTTGTTGCGTCGATTTGTTGCTATACAAATCATACCCTTGAGGCTTTGTAATATTTCGGTCGTCGTTGATGGACGCATATTTTGGTGTTCTTTCTCCAATGTAAAGAGAAGACCCATACTTACTAATGTGGTGGATTTGATGTTATTCCTATTGTACTGACTGAGGTCAGCTGTAAAGGTCCCTGATTATAATAAATGTTGGGTTGAGTTATCAGAGCACCTTTCTGCTACCACCCTAAGACCTCAATCAGACGTATTCTTGACTAATATGTATGTTAGCTACGTCTATATGTCTAGGGTTATGAGTGTATGATGTGGTGTAAGTACAAGTACTACAAACACATTTAATTGCTAACACACATATCTATATATATAGGACTGAGTCAATACTACAAACACAAACAAACTGACACTCTATAAAATATATCTTATAGAAGTCTGTGTTAAAAGTTTGGTAAAATGGGTATTTACAATTTATTTGGCCTGATTCAGAATTTTCTGAGTCAGGACCAACAACCAAAATTGATATTATGAATTTATTTACATCAATTGAAGGACAACACTGGATCTTCTGTCCATTCAATTAATATATAAGACAATAAAAATTTGTGTAGCTATGTTCTCTAAATTAAATGACACTGGTAATTAAAGATATGGGTGGAGTACTGTCATCATTCCCTCTTTCTCTTTTTACAAAGTATTGTGTAAGTTTTATTGCCCACAATTTATTTTATTTCTATACAGGAATATATTGATATAGTGATCTAGTGGATAACACTGAGTGCCGACATGTATGGCACTTATCTAGATAATAGATGTTGCTGTCATTTTCACAGGCTCTCTGGTATGACCACGCTGACAAGGTTCCTGGTGCAGTAACTAGACCTCAGGGTCCAAACAATAGGTTACTTTAGTACACTGCAACAACGCCACCAGGGTTCTGGTACCCACACTGTACCAGAACAAAAAAACCTCTGAAACAACGTTATGATTCTTAAAAACACATCTATATTCCCTTTCATATGTAATAATTGACATAAAGAAAAAGGGTCAGATCTCTCTGACCACCCCATACCACTCTGAGATGACAATGCATTTCCAGTGCCTCTATTCTGTTCCTTAAGGGCTACAACGCCTCTGACACTGCAACAATGATGATCTCCCATAAGATAACGTGGGTTAGCTTTCCCACTGGCAACTGTGGAAATAATTTTCAGTTATGCAATACACATTAATTTTACTGCTTTTACTGCTTGAACACACCCCACAGGTCCTGCATAACTCTGCTGGGGACTCTGTACTTAGTCGAAAACCTTCCCAATCGAGCAGTATCGCAGACACCAATTTTTATTGTAATAACAAGATTAATAAAGTCCATCCTTACCAGAATTCAAAGAAATATCACAAACGTACGTTGAATGGCTTTAGCATAATTATAGTTTAAGTTCAGCTTTGCCTTCTATTCAGACTGCCAATGGTTAATAACACACTTGGTACTGCTAAGGAAACGCAGCTTGCTTCTAACATATTTCTTTTTCAACTGGCACTGAGCTGTAAACGCTTTTTGCCAATATGCCTAGACCTGCCCAATCACAGCGAGGGTCTAGCATTTCAATTTTCAAAAATTTAAAAAGAAAAACACTACTTCACACTTCTATGAGTGATTTTTCTAAATATAGATTTTATCTTTTCTGCCCAACCAATACTCTCTGTCTACCCTCCTATACCCACCAATCGGAGTTGAATTACTCCCTTGCCTCCTTTCAAACTATCGTTCCCAATAACGTTACAGTTAACGAGCAAGGACAACAGTCCGTTCGTCTACGCGTTTTCAGTCAAATAGTATTTCCTTAATAATTTGGCTAATCATTGGACTACCATTGATATTGAAACATATTTGTGCTCAGAATACACTAAGCTACACGAATATATAATTTTTATGACTATATTCATTTGCGTTTAGATTTTCAGTTTTGTCACTGACAGTCGTTAATTATAACTTTTTACATAAGTCTACCACCATTTCCCCCGCCTTCAGTATTACTTTTTAATTTTTCAAATAAACCAACTTGTTTCTGTGACGTCACAATTACACTAGGCGTCGAGAATTTAAACTGTCTGTGTGTGTATATCAGTTGGCTTTGCCCACAGCGTGTATATACTAGTTGTCTCGCGGGCAGAACGAAGCGGGTTTTGCTAGGTGTTGGTAGCATTTTGCGTTAATGTGTTACAATCGTCTCGTTATTGCTACCAGAAAAAGTCCAAAAGACTACCAAATTTTGCGTTACTGTTGACAGATTACGTTACCTCAGACAGCAGTTTAGCGTTACATTTCTAACAAATTGTTAATTATAAGGATTGCCGCAGTCTCCTGTAGTAGATCTTTCAAGATGTTAAATATTAGTAGTACGTTTTCGAAACCGAAACTAAAAAGCGTGTTAGATTTTTACCGTGGGATCGTTCTATAGGCTTTAGCACTGCACAAAAGGCAGCGTTGCTGGCGTCGAAGATGCCAACCGTCAGACACATGTAAGCTGGGTTTATTTATTATCCTAGCACTAAAATCTTACTGAATTTAGCTATTATCTCACAAATCCCGCTACAACTAATATATTGAACTACTCAAGAGTTTTATTCCTGAGGGATTGTTCCAGGAATTCGTTTACATTCATAATTATTGCCAGTTAACGGCACGTTTCAAGGTCTCTTGCCTCAAGACCCAAAGCCCTATTTGTCAAGGCAGGACTTCCATTGCATCTGTCATGATCAATGGCAAGTGCGTCCCTCTGACTTGAGGAGCGATGATGTTTCAGATTAATTTATAATACATAAATAAGTTAAAACATGGTTCCTTCACAACGACCATGTATTTTGTCAAGCCGTTGACCTTCAGTTCATAAGGATCGGTGATGTCAATCAAACGGCTGTATTGATACTTATTGCTCGATGTATAATGCTTACCAGATGTAACTACCTTTTGAACCATTCGTCTGACTGTGATGTCGTTGTTGCTGTCTACGTACAATAAAATATATTGTCGAATTTTCTACATGGGTCCAGCATACTTGATCTACATGTTGGTCAATCATACGACCCTGACATTGCCTGTTACGTTAGTATTGTCTTCATTGGCCATTCATACGGCCCACATTCGCGTTATCAATTAATAGGTCGGCCACCCCTGTAAGCCCGACATATCTGACAACACCCTTGTCAGACAAACATCAGGCAAACCCCCACACACCATCGTAATAGGCAGTTGTTGTTGTTCAACACGGGCTGCTGAGCTTTCCGCTCTTTTATTTTCAGCCAATACCAAGTTGAAGCCAAAGAATTGTCACGTCCTATACAGAGCCATTTCTCAGCTCCTACCTATTATGAGGTCCAAAGTGAGATCCTCCTGCATGGAGGCAGCCAGAGTTACGGCTGGGCCTCAAGTGACTCCTTCAAGCTTAGTGTGCAATGCTGGGTTCTCATCATGTTTCACTACATGGGAAATCCCTGGAAGTGTGTGGATGATTTCAAGAGTCAATGAGGGTGTCATTACCCTCGCAGACAGAGGTTCAAATTCCCATCAATATACTATAGTTACGGTGTATTCACGTAGAAGAATAGGGGAGTCTGCGTTTCGCCGTTGAGCGAACAGGAGGTGTTTTACCTACCAAGGGTGGCTCTGACTCTTTGATATGTGTGGTCTATCCACTTATTATTCGGTGTGTGCAATTCTGAAATTCCAGTATAGGCCTACTAAGGTAGAAACTAATCAAAATATGGTCTGCTTGCCAATCGAAGAATTGTGTTCTGCATAAAACGTAAGCGTATATGCCATGTGCATGGTGGCTCATGTAGCCTAACTTTACTATCAAGCAGACACAAACAAAATACATAAAATAGACGTGTGCGTGTTAGCATGTCGCCAATAGTATAATGAAGCAGATATATACGTGTGCATCTGAGCACGGAACTATGGCATAAATTGCCTGACATCCGTAGCATAGTTGCCGACGCACTGACTAATAAGATAAGTTATAAGTTGAAGGATAAATGCCGTAATGAGGCTTTAATGTGGTGTACAATGAAGTTAAGCGAGGAAGAAATAGAAGAATACTATGAAGAGCTACAATACACACTTAAACCAGTCAAATCTACAGATGTGTTGATAGTAATTGTCGCATGTTACGCATTGCCTAGTTAAATGTTTGAAGACCGAAAAGTGGGACACCAGTGTTCTGACCTGAACAAACGAATGCAGGGGTATTTTCCTGTGTGTATCTAGGGCAGCCAATCAGAGAAGGGGTTTCCCACGGTCAGATAGAATGACTTCGGCGAGTGTATAAGGAAGAATAAATCGTCCGAAATCATGGTTAGAATTAGACATCGGGAAGGAGAACGGAATGACAGACAAGGATGAGAATGGTCTCCTTTTGACGGGAATATCTTCATTTATGTATAGGTACAAGGAAATCAGAAGGGAGTAAGTAGTTGTGAAGAATTTCGCAAGAATAATGTCCGTGCATTGAGAAATCCTGTGTTTTTCCTATTTATAATTCAATATAAAATCGTTAACACGACAGATATGGGAAAACAACATATGGATATAAAGGTCAACTCACGGAGAACGGAAATATATAACTCCAAAGGCTTGAACTGGGAAAGGTGAAATGCACGAGACCAAGGTTTGAAACACCTCTAGCACAAACCCCCCGAAGTTACAACTTTTTTGGGAAGTTTGCTGGAGTTGCGAGCCTTGTTTCCTGTACGTCCGGTAGCTGCATATATAAGGGCGGACGGAAATGATTTCAAATTCACTTGTACAGCGAAGCAAGACAGAAGGACAACGGCTGGAGAGAGAGGAACGTGCAGAGGCCAATATCTTGTTATTTGCAGCCAGGCAGTTCTGTTACTCCACTAAAGCCAGTCTTTACTGATCTTAATTAGATCCTGCGAGGGTTCATACTTGTCAACCAAAAGTCAGAGGTCAATGATCAAGAATTGCTCGATGATCAATGCTAATCGCCCCAGCAGTGCCTGGATTGGTAGAAGCACGACCTACTGAAGCTGTACATCTCCAATCGTGCACCCAAGAAGTGATAACTGTCAAGCAGAGTTTTATGATGACAATTTGCGTGATGAACTAGTGAAAGTTATAAAGTGAATAAGACAGTGAAGAAGTCTATTACCTAACTAATTGGAAGAGTCTAAAGAAGTGACATTTTAGTGTAACTTGTAAAAACTGTAAGGGTTTTCGCCAATTTGGTTTTTTGTATAAATATAACTTTTGTATCACCAGTCACACACAATCACCACAATTAGATAGATGTAAATAAAGAGGATATAAATTGTATTCACCAGCTTTATTCATTCAATATAGTTGATACTGAGTTTGGTTGAATTTTTATTATATCACAGGTGGTCACATAGCGGAGGTGGCGCAGTAAGGTCTGACTGTTCTCTGAATATTTTCAGTCCAGATACTTTCACAGCCGTGACTATCGAGTGATACCAGTGTACTTCTCTGTCACTGGGACCTCACACATTCTGGAGAGAATACTATTTCTACTCTAGCACTATCATCTCACACATATAAAACCTTCCGCTACAGTGGGGGCTCGATCGCGGGATATTCTCGTATATCCTGAGCCATCCTCTATCTATACATCTATCTTTAGTCTATCTTGGGCCACCAATAGAGAAAAAAAAAAAAAAATTTTTTTTGAAAATTCTAGAATAGATTTTTTTCTCAGTAACAGTACCTTAGAGTACTTAGTAAATATTGACTATCACAAGGTTGCACGATTAATTGTGTTGTCCATTTGATAATTATTTTAAGTAAGTTTAGGTAAGTTTTCATACCCTACTTAACTTAATATAATGGCTGACTTAGTGAAGTTCAGAACTGCGATCATGCAGATGGGAAAAGAGCTGGGCTTGACAGGTGATGCTCTCGTCCAGTATGTCACAACTGAAGTGGACAAACATATGGATAGAGAGGAAAGGAAGCTGCAAGCAGAAGCTGAGAGAGAAGCCAAAAGACTAGAAGCTGAGAGAGAAGCCAAAAGAATGGAAGCTGAAGAAAAGAGGCTGCTGTTGGAAGTTGAGGCTCAAGCCAAGAAATTGGAGGCTGAAGAAAGAAGATTAACAGCTGAGGAAAGGAAGCTACAAGCTGATAGAGACCATGAACTGAGATTAAAAGAGCTTGAAATACAGGCAGTGGCTACTACTAATGGTAGTAGGTCATCTCATTCGGATACCAGCGCCAGCCAAAGCACCTCCAATGAAGCTATGAACTTCCACTTGGACCCATTTGTGGAGAAAGAAGAGGGAATAGAGGATTACCTTGACAGATATGAACGATTGGCCACTACTTATGGCATAGAAAAAGAAAAGTGGAATTTGAAGTTGTCACAGGGATTGAGAGGTGTATCTTATAACGTCTACTTGAAGATGCAAAAAGAAGATCAGGAAAATTATGAAGCCTTGAAACAAGCATTGTTGGTGCGTTATGAACAAAACGCAGAAGCTTATAGAATGCGATTTAGAACTGCTAAGCTCCAGACAGGAGAAACGTATCAGCAGTTTTCAGCAAGGTTGGAAAGTTACTTGCTGAGGTGGTGTCAGTTAGGAAACTTCAATCAGGATTTTGAAGGGATCAAGGAGATGATGTTGATAGAACAACTCCTGGAGTCCATGTCTCCTGAGACGAAGACATTCCTGGTAGAACATAAAAGAGAGAGATTAGATGAAATAATCATCTATGCAGAAAGTCACAAACTGGCTCACCCCCTGACTCAAGGAAATAAGAGGAAGCAGGGAGATAGTTTCAAGTCACCACAAAACCAAAACGAGTTTGAACAAAAGGACAATACAACCAAGAACAACCAAAGATATAACTACAAAGACAAGAACCCTCCAGGATATAACAATAAACCCTCACGAAGGGAAGAAAAATGGTGTAAGTTCTGCAAAATGAACAACCACAACACTGATAATTGTGGAAGGAAAAAACCTCTTCATCATTCTGCATGTCTACAGGTGAGGACTTCGGATAGGAAGGAACTGACAGTGAGTCAGAATAGCCTCCATCACCCACCTACACAGGAGATAGTGACTGTGAATGGCAAACAAGTCACAGGAATGTATGACACAGGTTTGTCCTATGACGCAGTCGTGTGTGCATCTCTGGTGCGCCCTGAACAAATCACCACAGAAACAGTAGATATTCAAGGGCCACTAAAAGGAGCATTACCCCTCACTCTACCCATAGCAAAGATTCATGTCAGTTGTCGCTATGTGGAAGGGGAGATAAATGCAGCAGTGTTAGATGATCCCTTTTACCCCCTGATGTTGGGGCGTAGATATGTTTTCTTGGGAAACCCGGTGAAACCTATGGTTATGGCAGAAATCCAGACCAGGTCTGACTCCAGGAACATAGAAAGGGACACCAAATTAAAATTTGATTCGATTGAGATGAAAAAGGCTCAAGTAGCAGACAGCACATTGAAGCCTTGTTTTGGCAAACTGTCAAAAACACATAACAATCCAATCAAAGGACATTTCTATATGGAACATGGACTCTTGCACAGGAAAGCTGGCAGAGGGACGAACAGTCATGGTCAAATTGTTGTACCATCCACCTATAGAAATAAGGTTATAGGCTGGGGGCACATAATATCTTTGAGTGAACACCTGGGTAATGGTGCCACAAAACAAAGAATAGCCACCCAGTACTACTGGCCAGGTATTACGGAAGACATCAATCAGTATGTAAATTCCTGTCCAGAGTGCACCCATGTAGATTCAGAAAGTCGACTGAAGAGTCTTCACCAAAAGTCTACAAGCAAACCAGCAATCATGGGTACTCCCGAGATTTGCACTGGAGGGGAAAGGAAACATCCCACACAGGTTGAATTGCAATCTGAAACCCATGCGCTGGAAGAAAAGAACAAATCACGAAGCCAAAATCAAACACCTACGAATTTGCGAGGGAAAACCGCAACCAACTATCAACGAAAAGAGGGCGGTAAACTTCAAGGGAAACCTACCGACCCCATTTCACCAGCGGTAAGGGCCTGGATGAAAAGCCGAACTGGGAAAAGAGAGATAGCAAAGGATGAATCTATATCCAGGAAAACAAAATGTAAGAGCAGATTTTCTTAGTCGACACCCAACTGAGATAGAACGAGAGTAAGAAGAACATTAACTACGGCAAAGCTTACAGTTGTTAGCTGTAGAAATCTACAGCTTAAAAGAGAGGGAGGCTCTGTCGCATGTTACGCATTGCCTAGTTAAATGTTTGAAGACCGAAAAGTGGGACACCAGTGTTCTGACCTGAACAAACGAATGCAGGGGTATTTTCCTGTGTGTATCTAGGGCAGCCAATCAGAGAAGGGGTTTCCCACGGTCAGATAGAATGACTTCGGCGAGTGTATAAGGAAGAATAAATCGTCCGAAATCATGGTTAGAATTAGACATCGGGAAGGAGAACGGAATGACAGACAAGGATGAGAATGGTCTCCTTTTGACGGGAATATCTTCATTTATGTATAGGTACAAGGAAATCAGAAGGGAGTAAGTAGTTGTGAAGAATTTCGCAAGAATAATGTCCGTGCATTGAGAAATCCTGTGTTTTTCCTATTTATAATTCAATATAAAATCGTTAACACGACAGATATGGGAAAACAACATATGGATATAAAGGTCAACTCACGGAGAACGGAAATATATAACTCCAAAGGCTTGAACTGGGAAAGGTGAAATGCACGAGACCAAGGTTTGAAACACCTCTAGCACAAACCCCCCGAAGTTACAACTTTTTTGGGAAGTTTGCTGGAGTTGCGAGCCTTGTTTCCTGTACGTCCGGTAGCTGCATATATAAGGGCGGACGGAAATGATTTCAAATTCACTTGTACAGCGAAGCAAGACAGAAGGACAACGGCTGGAGAGAGAGGAACGTGCAGAGGCCAATATCTTGTTATTTGCAGCCAGGCAGTTCTGTTACTCCACTAAAGCCAGTCTTTACTGATCTTAATTAGATCCTGCGAGGGTTCATACTTGTCAACCAAAAGTCAGAGGTCAATGATCAAGAATTGCTCGATGATCAATGCTAATCGCCCCAGCAGTGCCTGGATTGGTAGAAGCACGACCTACTGAAGCTGTACATCTCATATAAACACTGATTATAAAAACAGATGAGTGATATTTGTGACAATCGTGCACCCAAGAAGTGATAACTGTCAAGCAGAGTTTTATGATGACAATTTGCGTGATGAACTAGTGAAAGTTATAAAGTGAATAAGACAGTGAAGAAGTCTATTACCTAACTAATTGGAAGAGTCTAAAGAAGTGACATTTTAGTGTAACTTGTAAAAACTGTAAGGGTTTTCGCCAATTTGGTTTTTTGTATAAATATAACTTTTGTATCACCAGTCACACACAATCACCACAATTAGATAGATGTAAATAAAGAGGATATAAATTGTATTCACCAGCTTTATTCATTCAATATAGTTGATACTGAGTTTGGTTGAATTTTTATTATATCACAGGTGGTCACATAGCGGAGGTGGCGCAGTAAGGTCTGACTGTTCTCTGAATATTTTCAGTCCAGATACTTTCACAGCCGTGACTATCGAGTGATACCAGTGTACTTCTCTGTCACTGGGACCTCACACATTCTGGAGAGAATACTATTTCTACTCTAGCACTATCATCTCACACATATAAAACCTTCCGCTACAGTAATGGGTGATAAGAATGCAAAAGTAGGAAAAGGAAAATACAAGAAAATAGTAGGACAGTATGGATTAGGAACAAGAAATGATAGAGGAGACAGACTTATCCAGTTCTGTGAAGAAAACCAGCTGGTCATATGTAACACCTTTTTGAACACCACCCAAGGAAATTATACACATGGAACAGCCCAGGAGATGTAACACGAAATCAAATCGACTATATCATGATAAAACATAGAATTAAGAACAGTGTCACAAGTGCAAAGACACATCCTGGCGCCGACATAAATTCAGATCACAATCCAGTCGTCATCAAAGTCAATATAATGCTGAAAAGAGCAGGAAACAGAAGACAGGAGGAACCCCAGATAGAAATATCAGCGCTGAAACAACCAGATATAAAACAGAAATATTTAATCGATGTCAAAAATAAATATCAACAGTTATTGACAGAAAGAATGGAGCAGTATAGAAGAGAAAACCCAGAAGAAAAAGCAACCGCAAAATGGGAATGCTTAAACAAGCATACAATCAGCAAATGCAAATTTACCTAAAAAGGAGTCTAAGAAAAATCAAATTTGCATGACAGATGACATCTTGAATAAAATGGCAGAAAGAAAGAAAGCAAAAAACTTTCCAGAATATAAAACAATAGACAATGACATACGTACTATGTGTAGAGAAGCAAAAGAACGGTGGATAGAAACAAAATGCAAGGAAATAGAAGACTTGGAAGCAAAGCACATGACAAGAGATATGCATGAAGAAATAAAGAAATTATCAAATCGGTCGCGGTTTGCACAAGGAGGAGCTGTATCAAGAGCAAAAATGGTGTAATATTACTTTATGAGAAAGACATATCAAACAGATGGGCAGAATACGTAAAAGAACTATTCGAGGACAACAGAGGTAAAAAAAACCATCACCAGATTCTAATGAAGGCCCAAACATTCTCAGATCAGAAGTAGAGAATGCCATTCATATGATACAAAAAGGAAAATCAGCAGGCATGGATAACATAAAAATTGAAATGACAGAAGCTCTGGAGAGCTTTGGTATAGATACATTCACAGAAATATGCAACGATATATACAATACAGGATATATACCACACAACATGAAGACATCAGTTTTCATAACATTGACCAAAAAACCAAATGCAACAGAATGTTCAGACTTCAGAACAATCAGCCTGATGAGTCATGCAATTAAGATACTGCTCAAAATCATACAGGAAAGAATAAAAAGTAAAGTAGACAGCGAAATCCAAGAAGAACAGTTTGGTTTTAGACGGAACAGTGGAACAAGAGAGGCAATATTTTGCCTAAGAATATTAGCAGAAAAATATAGAGGTCCAAAAAAGTATGTATATGTGCTTCATTGACTACAAGAAGGCTTTTGACAGAGTCCATCATGAGAAAATAATTGAATGCCTCAAAGACATAGGTATTGATGGAAAAGATATAAGAATACTCAGTAACCTTTATTGGGAGCAAACTGCCACAGTAAGATCGGGAAGGAATTATTCACCATACATAGACATAAAAAGAGGTGTCAGACAAGGTTGTGTGCTGTCCCCCTGCCTATTTAATTTATACACCGAACAAATTTTCAAACAGATACAGGAAATACCAGGACTGAACATCAGTGGAAGGTCAATAAACAACCTTAGATATGCAGATGATACCGTGTTGTTAGCTGAAAGCGAACAGGAGTTACAAGAACTAGTGAAGCAAGTGAACAGTATAAGTCATGAATATGGACTCGACATTAATATTGAGAAAACCAAACCTATGATAATTAGCAAAACAGACGATAAACCCACATTAAAGATAAGCGTAAATGGGAAAATCCTGGAACAAGTCAAGAGCTACGTATATCTTGGTCATATAATAACAGAAGATGGCAGATGTGAAACAGAAATCAAGAAGAGAATAGGAATGGCCAAAGCTACATTCAACAACATGAAACATATACTGACATCCAAACAGTTATCTCACAAATTAAAACTGAGAATCATAAAGTGTTATATATATTCTGCATTTCTGTATGGTGCAGAAACATGGACGATGAATAAGCATTTGGAAGAAAGAATTGAGGGTCTTGAAATGTGGATATATAGAAGAATGGGGCGTATCTCATGGAAAGAGATGAAAACAAATAAGGAGGTCCTAGAAAATCTAGGTATGAAAAGAGAACTAATGAGGGAGGTCAAAGTTCGGCAGCTAAAATACTTTGGCCACATAAAAAGGCATAACACCTTGCAGAAGACCATAACAGAAGGGAGATTTGAAGGCAAACGTGCAAGGGGAAGACATCGCTATAAGTGGGAAGATAACATCAAGAGATGGACAGGAAAGAGTCTATCAGAGTGCACCACCAAGACGAGAGACAGAAAACGTTGGAGATCCATTACAGCCAACCTTCGTTGTGGAGATGGCAACTGATGATGATGATGACAATGAAGTGCATTGTCATTGACCGATATAACTTTGTAGCGGCTTGCCAGGTTGAATAGATATGCAAATTAAAAGGAAAAACGAAGGTAGTCCCATATTAGATATTGCCGTGAAGTGTTAGAAATTCGGCATGCTACACACAGTTTTTATTTTTGGAAGGAGGCAGTTCCATCCGCTTGCCATATAACTCAAGAGCAGAGCCAGGTAGTCCCAAAAAATACTGCTGTAGGGAAGTGAAGTGATAGAGACTTCGTCTATTAGGCCCAGTTTTTTATTGAGGAGGGGTGACTATTTCCCTTCTTCACTACCTTTTGCTTTCCCTAACTCATTCGAGAAGTCATAACCGCTCGACCCAGTTTTACGGGAATGCAGTCGATGAATGGTAATTAAAATTACGAAGTCGAACATGCCAGGCTTTCTGAGGGTGATTATGTTAAAAAACGTGTGTCGTTTAACATTTTCAATGTTGTGAATAAATTATGAACTCTCCCTAGACACTTGTGTTACAATGAGGCTTCAAACACTCAATAATATTAATTATTGGGAGAAACCTACACTATACAGGTTGAACCTGGAGATGAATCTAGCATCTTCCATATTCAACATTTAGTATTATTATTTTTCATTATATAGAGCTTCCAGCAGCTGGGGTCTAGATACATATATTAAACACCTCAACATATCTTGGGGGGAGGAATATAGAATGACAATGACGTAAAATACAGGAAAGTTCAACAACCTGGCATGGAGAAAAAGTCAATAATATAAATTAATTAAACATTACCAGGGAATGGAGGATGTGATTCATTTCTCATCTCTCTGTCAGTCTTGCTTTTATCATAATCTTTGGTCTCAAGGATAACAAGTATTTCAGAGCAATTTGAAATGAACATGTAATACAGTATGAATACGTGAGAAAAGTAACATGCAAATGCATAATTCACCCTCATCGCTTGCGAAGATTACACATTTAAAAAAAAAATAACTTGACGTTCAGTGAGCTTTTTAATGAGAAAATTACAGATTTTATCCAAGCACAGCTGTGTTTTAACTCAAATGGTCAAATGTATAACATTTATATTGATGCTAATTTGCAGCCTTCAAATGAACATTTAGTTTTATTTAATATTAAAACATATCTCTTACATCTGAAAAACAGCTTCTTTAAATATTAATATGCAGATTTAAAAAAAAAATACAAAACAACAACCTAAGCCATAGACATTATAATGAAGAAGATAAATGTTGACCTTTATTCTAAACAAAAACAGCTTATCACAGTTAAAAGTCTGAGTAAACAACCAGCTCGACAATCCTGTAAATGACAACTCTTATCATTCAGAAACAGAAACTACGGAATTTTTCATGACTTCATCCTTCCGCATACTGCAACTTTATCAGAAATATTTTGTGTAGTATGATTCTCATGACATGAATAAAAGTTGAAGTCAAGGGATGATCATCATACTTTGGGCATACACAATGAGGTAAATATAGGAGGAAGTAAAAGATAAATTTTACCAGAGACTTTTTTACCATGTCATATTATTAAATGGGCCAAACGATTTAACAATCTATTTCCTTCTTTTCTTGAGTTAAGAAAGTGTTTATGAAATTACTGACAGCATGAGTAGTCATAAATTTAATCCAAAATACACAGTAGAACATGCCAGTTGAGTGAATATAATGAACACACCTCTGAATATAAATCCGTATCCTGTAATGATGTTTAACACAATTTTTGTTCTTAGCAATTGTAAAGATTAAAGTTTTTGTGGACCTCCAGTACAATCTATGGATTACAACTTAAACTGTGAACAAGATAAAAGAAAGAAAAATGAAAAAGCATATTGTTGCATACATATTTTTGAATGCACAGATTACAAATGTACGATATGTCTATTTAATATGGAAAATATATTGTTGTATTTAATTGGGTACGAAAATGCTTTCTTTTGTAAAGCCAGATAATCCATGTTCGATTCATACGTTTGATTATATGGATAATCTCCCTGATATTGATCGGGCGGAAGAATACTTATATTTTGGCATTCATCATTTGTCATAGCCAGAAAATAGATTGATCGTTCTTAGAATGTTTATGGCCTGAATTCATATGTACTACTTGTCTAGTGAAAGAAGATTCAGTCGTATATTGTATACCTTTGTATGTTCAGGTCGGACTATATTCTTTCTGCCGGAATCTAGCGCAAGTTTTCGTAGTCCTACTGGGTTGGGAAGAGTTCCGATAATGTCGCCAAGAATGGCTGAGTGTATTTTCCAGGGCTGGCACTGTTTAAGGTTTAACAGTGATTCGTAGATGTTTTTCCAGGAGAAGTTTATGTCTCTGCAAGAGTCTATTTGTCAGAGATCCTCCTCATATGTGTGATTCGGACTCCAGGTATGCCAGACCCTATTTTTGATGATCTCGAGTCGGTTAGACCTAGATGGAACATTGTGCTTCGTATCGCTAGGGTCGTGTTTTGTATCGACGAAGATGACAGGTTTTCCTACAGCAGTTATGTCTACATGAAGTAACTTGATTACTGTAGAGCTGTATGGAAAACTTTATGAAATTATTTATATGCACATTCTAAATTAACTTTGGCTTATATCCACTTTCCTGCGAGTGAGTGAGCGACAACTCAGGAAGGCAGCCATGTTATATTCCTGTCATCATATTTTTGATCACTGTCAAGAGAACAGATTATGTATCCTACTATCGGGCAGTAGTATCGAGATCTTCTTATGAGGTGAAAACCACTATCGTGGTTTATGATTATTATACAAACATTGGACATATCTCAGCTTAAGAACTTAGCCATGAAATGAAGGTTGGGCCAATGACTTTTGTATGTTTACCGATCCTCATTGACGCGTTCAGTCAGTAGAGGATACGGCGATTAGTTACCAGAACAGTGAATGCTACCTTAGGTTGAATGATATTTCACTACTACATGAATGTATCATCCACGATTCAAATAACCAATGAATTTATGTCAACATGTACCCATGACTGTATCCGTGCTGTCCAGTGTGCGTGCCTTCATTAAACTATTGAAATGTCAGCGGCAGTTCAAGTCGTCATTGCATTACATGAGAGTGTGTGAGAGGTATTATCAAGTGGTCTGTTACACCGAACTACTACACCATTCGCGTTACTTGACACTCCCACTCAATGTCAACATGACAGGTTCATTCGATGATGCAGAGGTAACTGAAGAAGACTTTCTTCAGTGATGATCAGTGCATGACCCTAAACATAACATCCGTATGCAGACATCCCCCAGGAGCCTCTTGTCTTTCTACAGTGGTGAACCAGATTCCTGGGGTTATGATAACCAGACCATCCCTGACGCCACATATGACACGCATGAACACCAATGTACAAGTTACAATGGGGCAGTCGATGTCAGCTTGACCTGTATTACCGATCGGATGCTGTATCTAGGTCAGCGCTTGTTGACAGTTTTTCGATGTACAGACGGTATTACACAGGACAGTTGTATCAAGAGTATAAAATATCGGGAGCAGTACTGTTGACATTTCTCATCGTACAGAAGAAAGAAGTGATTGTTGATCCTGTACAGAAGAATCACAGTGTTGTTGAACATAAAGTGCATATTTCATCGTTGGATCTTCATATGCTCAAAAAAAAAATTGAACATTGTAATAGTGTAGAAAACCAAATCTATTATTTAATTGTTCATTAAAAGTGGCAAGTTATTGTTATAATAAAAAAAACTGTGCCTGCTTTGCAACACTATACCAGCATCACATTCTATCCACAATACATTCTATTAAGTATATATATATGTATGCATTTATGCTATTAAGGTTTACATGTATTTTATGTTTATATGTTATTTGTTGTGTGTTAAGTTAGTTTGTATTCTGCGGGCCTGGATGGGAGGTGACTAGAACAAGAAATACCAAGTGACATTGGTCTTGCTCTAGCGTTCTATAGGGAGCAAATTTCTTAATTGAAATTTGCATGCAACATTGTTTGCAAATATTTGTTAGCTGTGAAGACTGTACTTCTTGTTGTTTTTGTAATATTTCTATGTTCTTTAGTTTTGTCTTCATTTGTTTGCATTTGTTGGTCTACTCTTTCCTATCTTTAATTTCTATACACAATTGATGTTTATACACTGTGGTGTTATTTGTATTGTTTATTAATTGCAGTTATCATTATTTACTTCAGTTTTCTATTTAATTTAATTTGATTCCTGCAATTGTTTTCATATTGTCTTTTCTTGTTTGTCCTTGTTAATGTCTTTGGTTGACAGATAATATATAAGGTATATTTGAATATATTTATATTATAGTACAGACCAGTACTTATGATCATTGATTACACTAAGAAAGTGTACAAGACCTTTGTAAGGTTTGTCTCCCACAGAGATTGGGATAGAAAATATTATTTTCCACAGGTACTCAAGTGATCATTGATTACATTAAGGAAGTATACAAGACCTTTGTAAGACTTGTCTCCCACAGTGTTTGGGATATACAGATATTGTTTTCCACAGGTACTCAAGTTATCATTGGTTATATTATAAACAAAATAACCATACAAGTTTTTCACTAAGACTAAGTCTATAGTATAGACTTGTCTCCCATGAAAGTGAAATAAGGTAATTTATTTACTTTTTCAGGTTTCTGATTTAATAAGACAGGATGTCTACATTAGATTACTTTATTACACAAGGGAAATCCCTTGATAAGACTGGTAAAGATTTAGAAGAATGGGCTGTTGCTCAATATGACAAAGCATTAGCTGAAGAAAGAAAAGCTGCTGCAGAAGAGAGAAAAGCTCTGGCTGAAGAGAAAAGATTAGAAAGAGAAGCTGATGCTGCTGCTGAACAAAAGAAATTGCAGATGCAGGTGGAGGAAAGGAGATTTGTGGCAGAACAGAAAAAATTAGAAGCTGCTGCTGCTGCTGAACAGAAAAAATTAGAAGCTGCTGCTGAACAGAAAAGATTAGATAGAGAAGCTGAAGAGAGAAAAGCAATAAGAGAACATGAATTTGAGTTAGAGAAATTAAGATTGACAAGTATGACTAATGTTAATCAAGCACCTGGTGGTAATAGTAAACCCTTTACTTACAAAGTTAAGGTACCAACATTCAATTCTGCCAATGATGATATAACATTCTGGCTTCAGAGGTTTGAACGGGCTTGTCGGGCTCACAATGTTGATAAATCGCAATATGTTAACCAATTATCTGAGAATCTAACAGGCGATTCTCTCACTAGTCTATGTTTGGTTGAAGAGGCTGACAAGGATAATTATGTTATTAGGGCAGCCTTGATTAAGAAGTTTCAGTTACCAGAGGAAGGTTATCGCATGTTGTTTAAAAGAATGGTACCTGAGACGGGGGTTGAATTCTCAGAATTCATTGGGAAAATACGTCTTACATTTCAACGATGGATTGAATTATCCAAAATAGAGAAAACATTTGATGGTCTTACGGATTTATTGCTAAGAGACAAGGTCATGTCTTCGGTAAATAAACCATTCCTAGAGTTTTTACATGAGCGTAAACCTAGTACATTAAAGCAAATGGAAGAATATTGTGACCAGTATGCCACGGCACACCCTGACATGATTCTTAGTAACACTAACATTAAAGAGGGTATGCCGGTTGCTTCAGCAACACAATACAATCCCAAGTACCCACACAACTTTCAGGGAGCTCAAAATAAATTTGACAAAAGGGTTAATTGGCGTAAGTATCAAAACCAAGGTAACCACTCAAATCAGGGTTCTTCTTCGAAGAACTGGAATCGGGCTGACAGTCCTCGATATGCGAGGGGTGCCCATAACTATAGAAATTTCCGTAGAGGAAGTAATAATAGAAATTACCAGGGTGTTCCTTCTTGGACACAACGGGATCAATCCTACATGGATTCTCACTATAATGAACATGATGATTATAATGATGAACATTATGACTCAAATCCAAACAGGGGTTATAACAGAGGAAATAATAATTACAGAGGCAACAATAATCGAGGTAGATCACAACACAAAAGACATGGTAAATCTCATTACCAGGCTAACTCTGCACAACAAGAGTTTCATGAAGCCGGTAAGCAAACCAATGATAAGAAAGACTCTAATAATGTGGGATGTTCTGCTTTCGATTTTGACAGAGCATTTCAGTGTTCCCAATGCAAAACATTATTCGAGCCAACCAGTTTCGACTTTAAGCTGTGGTCATCCTCTTCCCCCTTCTATGCGTCAGTCGCGCATGATGGGAGAGGGGCTCTTAAATTAAATAAGGGTTTAGTAGATGGTACTCCGGTCTCAATTCTCTTTGATTCCGGGTGCACAACCATTGGAGTGAGGCAGTCACTCATAGATCCTTCTCGAGCCACTGGCAAAATAATCAAATGCATAACATTTGGTGGCACACTGGAGAAGTACTCCACTGCCATTATCCACATTTCTACTCCCTTCTTTACAGGAGATGTGCACACATGTCTGCTGCCGAATCCGATCGCTGATCTTATCGTCAGTCGCATTCATGGTGCGAAAGAATGCACTCCGCAACAAATTGCCGAGTGGGAAAGTGATAATATGCATACTGCAAATGCTGTAGTCACTAGAGCTCAAGCTCTAAACATGCCGCAATCTTCGCCTTCTGGAGATAATGATGACCAGAACCAAGGTGATCTCTTGGAGATTTCGCATGATTCCTTTATAAAACAGCAGGAAGATGATCCTACGCTAAAGAAATTCTTTACTCTAGCAAAAGAAGGTGATCCGAATAAGGACACAAATCGTAAATCTTGGATTACGATTAAGAATGGGGTACTTGTACGTATGGTACAAGACTCCGCTAAGTCCATCCATTCTCAAATTCTTGTGCCTAAAAATATGAGAGTTAAAATCTTACAGCACGCTCATGATTCTCAGTGTGCTGGGCATATGGGGTTTTCCCGTACTAAATCTAGAGTTCTTGCATCTTTCTTTTGGCCTGCTGTGAATAAGGACATACAGATCTATTGTCGATCCTGTAGGGTATGTCAGGAAGTTAAATCCAAAGGTCCACGCCATGCTGCACCTATTCAGGCTGCAGATATTCCAATTCGACGATTTCAAAAAATGGCGATAGACATCATTGGTCCATTTAAGACAAAGTCTGCTAGAGGACACCAATATATCTTGACGTGTGTTGATATGTGCACACGTTGGCCAGAGGCTATCCCTCTGAAGAGCATAACTACTGCTGATATTGCAGATGCTCTTTGGCTTATATTCTCTCGTCTGGGATTTCCAGGAGAAATATTGTCAGACCATGGTACCCAACTCGTATCGGATACCATGTCTCAAGTGATGTCAACTCTTAAGATAGAAAGATCTCTGAGTAGTATTTATCATCCTATGTCCAATGGCATGGTAGAGCGTCTTAATAGAACTCTGAAAAACCTATTAGGTAAGATAACTGAGGATCATCCTCAGGATTGGGACAGGGTTTTACCCGCGGCTCTCTTTGCATACAGAGAGGTCGCCAATGAACATACAGGATTTTCTCCCTTTGAACTTGTCTTTGGCGCGAAACCGCGAGGTCCTATGTCTCTACTTCATGATCTCATAACTGCTGATAATATTGTCGATGACACAAAAATCCTCTTATGAATATGTCATTGCACTTAGACACAAGATTATTGAAGCATGCAAATTGGCAACTGCTTCTTCTGAATTTGCGAAACAGAAGGCAAGGCAATTTGCCAATAAGACCAGACGCTTGCGACAACTCTGTCCAGGTGACAAAGTATTGGTCCTGCTACCTTGTAGAGAAAACAGACTCCTTATTTCTTGGAAAGGTCCGTACGATGTAATATCAAAAGTTTCCGATGTCGACTATATTGTCGATATTGATGGGAAGCATAAGACCTTCCACATCAATATGCTTACTGAATTCCATGAACGTCCGGATTATTTGCAACCCATTTTCCAAGCAACGGACAATTCTCCAGTCCCACATGGACATTACTCATCACTGTCAGTAATACAGGATGAGGAAACGAGTTTCTCAGATGTGAATCTCCCTTTTCCAATGATTCCGCTTCATTCTAATGAGTCATGGAAAGATGTTGCGATTTCTCCTGAATTATCTCCAGGAGAACAGAAACAAGTTTCTGCTATGTTACAACAATTTCAGGATGTCCTTACTGACATTCCTGGTCGAACTAATGTCATTGAACACGACATTATTCTTACTGACCATAATCCTATAAGAGTCAGACCGTATCCTATCCCGATACATTTTCAAGCACAGGTAGAAAAAAGAGTTGGATGAAATGATAGAGTTGGAAATAATTGAACCATCCACATCAGCATATTCTTCACCGATGGTTATCGTGCGAAAAAAAAGACAACAACATACGTCTTTGCGTTGATTATCGCAAATTGAACCAAGTGACGAAATTTGATGCTGAACCTATGCCTTTACTTGAAGAGCTACTTACTAGACTATCGAATTCTCATTTCTTTACTAAACTCGATTTGTCTAAGGGATATTGGCAAGTTCCACTATCCGAACACGCCAAACCATTTACTGCTTTTTCGACGCCAAGGGTCTATTCCAATGGAATTTCATGCCTTTCGGCCTTATGAACGCCCCTGCAACATTCGTACGCATGATGCGTCGAATCTTATCTCATCGCTCAGATGTCATTGCATATCTTGATGACATCTGTCTTTTCAGTGATACTTGGAATGATCACTATAATGGGATAAATGAACTATTGTCTATCTTACGCGAGCATAACCTAACAGCGAAACCATCTAAAGCATTTATTGGTTTTAGCGAAATATCTTTCTTAGGTCACCGGGTTGGTCATGGTTTTCTAAAAACAGAAGACCATAATACAAGTAAGATACTTAACATTTCTATGCCTAAGACTAAAAAGCAAGTGCGAAGTCTCTTAGGTCTCATACAATTTTATGGACGATTCATTCCGAATCTGTCCTCAATTATGTCACCTCTTTCTTCTTTGTTAAAGAAAGGGTCTCCTAATATAGTCAATTGGACTCAAGAATGTCAATCCTCTTTGGATAAGGTTAAAACGATGTTTTCTACTACACCTATCTTGGTGTTACCTACTAAAGATAAGACATTTATTCTTCGTAGTGACGCTTCATCCACGGGGATTGGAGCGGCACTAATGCAAGAGTACTCTGGAACTCTGCATCCAGTGATGTATATTTCTCGAAAACATAATGCCGCAGAGAGAAATTACTCGGTCCTAGACCGTGAATTATTGGCTATGGTTTGGTCAATCCTTAAACTTCAAAGATTTCTTCTTGGCGCGCATTTTATTGTGGAGACTGACCAGAAAGCTCTTACAGCTATTCAGACTAAAAATCTGAAGAGCGCGAGATCAACGCGATACGCGATTGCTCTTCAGCCTTTTCATTTTTCGGTGCGAGCTATCCATAGTTCAGAAAATGTGATGGCGGATATCTTATTGAGATGCCCACATGATTCAACTTAACTGTCAGATCTTGAGATTTCTAACATATCTGACTTTACAACAGTTTTTCCTATGTTAAAGTATGTACTTATATGTAATATATCATACATTGTCTGTATCACCTACTTAGCGGTGCATGGATGTATATTCACCACAGGTTTTTGATATTTTTTTTCTTATTTGGTGATCATAATGTTAAGATACCTAAGATGAACTATTGTACAAATTGTGGCATTGCCAGTATTGTGTTATGCGTTGGTGACACCTCTCGGGAGATATTTATACTCCGAGAAAAATTTTCTCTGAATCCTGAGATAGATTCTCATTGGTCGTGCTATATGACGACTTTTCCTTACATTAGGCGTTACATTTGTTTGGAATGCTTATATCTGCGCATTGTTATTCGTGCGTTGTGAGCCTATTGTATGTTGCTCCCTGGATCTGATGTATTTCAAAAAAAAAAGTAACCATTTTTTTTCCCGGGTGTGTGGTAATCTGTTGCATACTTTTTTTTGACTGCACAGATTACAAATGTACGATATGTCTCTATTTAATATGGAAAATATATTGTTGTATTTAATTGGGTACGAAAATGCTTTCTTTTGTAAAGCCAGATAATCCATGTTTGATTCATACGTTTGATTATATGGATAATCTCCCTGATATTGATCGGGCTCGGGGGAGAATACTTATATTTTGGCATTCATCATTTGTCATAGCCAGAAAACAGATTGATCGTTCTTAGAATGTTTATGGCCTGAATTCATGTGTACTACTTGTCTAGTGAAAGAAGATTCAGTCGTATATTGTATACCTTTGTATGTTCAGGTCGGACTATATTCTTTCTGCCGGAATCTAGCGCAGGTTTTCGTAGTCCTACTGGGTTGTGAAGAGTTCCGATAATGTCGCCAAGAAATGGCTGAGTGTATTTTCCAGGGCTGGCACTGTTTAAGGTTTAACAGTGATTCGTAGATGTTTTTCCAGGAGAAGTTTATGTCTCTGCAAGAGTCTATTTGTCAGAGATCCTCCTCATATGTGTGATTCGAACTCCAGGTATGCCAGACCCTATTTTTGATGATCTCGAGTCGGTTAGACCTAGATGGAACATTGTGCTTCGTATCGCTAGGGTCGTGTTTTGTATCGACGAAGATGACAGGCTTTCCTACAGCAGTTATGTCTACATGAAGTAACTTGATTACTGTAGAGCTGTATGGAAAACTTTATGAAATTATCTATATGCACATTCTAAATTAACTTTGGCTTATATCCACCCTCCTGTGAGTGAGTGAGCGACAACTCAGGAAGGCGGCCATGTTATATTCCTGTCATCATATTTTTGATCACTGTCAAGAGAACAGATTATGTATCCTACTATCGGGCAGTGGTATCGAGATCTTCTTATGAGGTGAAAACCCACTATCGTGGTTTATGATTATTATACAAACATTGGACATATCTCAGCTTAAGAACTTAGCCATGAAATGAAGGTTGGGCCAATGACTTTTGTATGTTTACCGATCCTCATTGACGCGTTCAGTCAGTAGAGGATACGGCGATTAGTTACCAGAACAGTGAATGCTACCTTAGGTTGAATGATATTTCACTACTACATGAATGTATCATCCACGATTCAAATAACCAATGAATTTATGTCAACATGTACCCATGACTGTATCCGTGCTGTCCAGTGTGCGTGCCTTCATTAAACTATTGAAATGTCAGCGGCAGTTCAAGTCGTCATTGCATTACATGAGAGTGTGTGAGAGGTATTATCAAGTGGTCTGTTACACCGAACTACTACACCATTCGCGTTACTTGACACTCCCACTCAATGTCAACATGACAGGTTCATTCGATGATGCAGAGGTAACTGAAGAAGACTTTCTTCAGTGATGATCAGTGCATGACCCTAAACATAACATCCGCATCCAGACATTCAACAGTGGCCAATACACAACAACACGATTATTCTACTCCCCTGGAGCCTCTTGTATTCTACACATATCTAAACAAGCAGGACCAGAAGTGTCAGAGCCAAAACTAATGAACTATTCATAAAGTAAACACAGAAACAGGAAGTTTCAGAAGAGACAAGAGGAAATATTCTGACTTATTGGCAGAAGAGAATAGAGAAAATAAACTGTGATGTTTGCAGGAGGGGCAGAGGAAGCAGCAGTCAAAGAAAATATGAAGGACCTGTACACCCGGACAAAGAAGCTAACAGGGAAATATATGCAACCACATGGCAATGTCGGGAAAGGAAAACTACTTAGCAGCAAAATGATGAATAGAACATTTTGAGGAACATTTAAACAAGTCAGCTCCACAATATCCCCTGGCATTTGGCTAGCAGTAATAGAGTTACAAGTTAACACTGAAATACCAAAAAAAGGTATAACAAAGGAAGTTATAAAGTTTATAAATGATGGGAAAGCTGTACCATTTCAGCACAACCCATCAAAGCAGACATAGGCATCTCTACAGAGATTATGTATACTACTCGGTAGGCTGGGAGACAGAAAAAAACACTAGCAGAATGAAAGGAAAAATATCTGGTCAACATATCAAATAAGGAAGATTTTCAATAGTGCACAACTGTAGCTTCCAGTACCAGTGGAAATATTAAACAGCATCATCCACAATAGATTTAAAGATCGCATTGACAGCTGAGGGATTTTTCAACAAAACAGATCTTAAACAAATCAGAAAGTCACATTGCGTATAATCACTGAACACAGGTTGGAGATGCAATCTTCACTTCACATTGGATTTGTAGATGATGAAAAGAACTTTGACAGTTTAAAAAGTTAATCACTTTAGAAACAGATAATGGAGTCACCCATAAGTTCATTATTCTAATAAAGAAAAGATGTGAAGACATAATGGGCTATTTTAGAATAAAAGAACCTTACTGTGCAGAACGTATTAAAAAAAAAATACAGAGCATTTCCCACTAAAATGTAAGAAGTACGAATAACATCGAATATCAATATTAGATTATTTACAGGCATGCAATGCATGGAGGCATATCTGGAGTCAGCCTTATATGACCACCAGCTATGCACAATGCTACAATATATGTACGTGGAAGTGAACCTATGTCTGTGAGGCTAATTACATCCTCATTGACTCCTGAAATCATCCACACACTTCCAGGGATTCATCCTGTGGTGAAACTTGTTGTGAATCCAGCATTGCACACTAAGCTTGGAGAAGTCACTTGAGCCCCATGCGTAATTCTTTAGCTTTGACTTGGTTGACTGCACGCAGAAGGATCTCACTGTGGACCCAAGGAAAGCTGAGAAGTGGCTCTGTGCAGGACGTGACAATTCCTTGGGAGAGCCCAGAACCAGAGTATAGTATTTTAGCTCTGCAAAGTTGGAGAGCCCCTTGGATGGTGGTAAATGGACAGCATGCTACGAACTTCTTACTTCTAGCTTGGGACCAGATGTGACGATCCTTTAAATGCAAGCCAAGCTGGAGCTCATGACTTCAACTCAACACATTTCAGAATGGCAGAAGAGCCACAGGAAAAGTCTACAGTGTAGATAATACCAAGGAGTCTTCAACTTGATATTGGCTGCTAAAGAGCGAGAAGCTCAGCAGCGAATATCAAGTTGTTCAAGAACAACAACAATAGGCATGCAATATTGATCCATAACTGAAGAACTGGGGTTGAGAATCGACAGACCTAGAGAACTACACAATATAGTAAAACAGTATATAACAACAACAAAAAAGTAACATATAAGGATTGATGAGGATCTGTTGAGGTTCTCATAATGCATACTGATGATGAAAGATTAATAGCGAATTGGGTGCCATCCCAGACTTTCCCATCCTCCTTCCCCTTGTTAACAACATAACAGGTGTGAGAGACTGCCGTTTTGGGACAGGGGAGGACACACACACGCACATTCACACACAATTTAACACTTTTTATGTACTCAATTTAGATTAATTAGAGGAGTATTTGACACTTTTTATTTACTCAATTTAGATTGATTAGAGGGGTGAAGGGATGTCATATTCAGATATCAGAAAAAAAAATTATTATCTTGAATTAGCGACACTATATATCCTAATTATAAACCATCAGAGGTTGAACAAAATAATGTTTCATCATTTAAAAAAATGTGGAGACATTAAATGCAGAGTTCTTCTTGATGGACAACTTAGAGAACACCTTTGAGGTAAGAAATAAAGTGCAGCAGTGAAGCCTCTTGCTGAAATTTCTTTTCTTACCAGCTACAGATTGGACTTCAAATACAACAAAAACAACTATAAATAAATTCAGCGGACTCCGACCAGACAGCTAGACAATCAACATTTTACCAATGATCTTGCCCTTCTATCTTATAATGAAACTGATGCCACATAAAATCAAAAAAGGTTCCTAACTACTTTGATTATAGAGGAAATCAGAAATTGTTTTAAACGAACTTTACTTGACCATAATTCTTGCTTACAGAGGGAAATCAAGGAAGGTCAAAGATAAAAAAAAAAAAACAACAAAAAAACAGTGTTACACCTTGCTATCTTTCTGTCTGACTAACAGGTTAAATGTTGGCTGAATATCTTAACTCAGTCCATATCTCAGCTCTGCCTCCAAATTCATGTCCATTTTTCAAGATCTGTATTTCGACTTTATCAAAGTGCTTGAGGATAATGTTGATTCAAACAGCCATGTGGAACCAAAACATGAAAAATAATTTGGAAATGGCCAGTTTCAAAGCAGTCCGTTTATCATCTTACAGAAGATATTCCCATATTTGCGTGTCTGAACAACCGCTGAGATTAACTTAAAAGTGCACCTATGGCTTTGCAACATAAGTACATCTGCTTCGAATCCAAATTTTCCAAGCACATCAAAGTGATAAGTTCTTGTATTGAATGTTCAGTGTTGAGGTGAAATGGATCTCTGAAACATTCAAAATGAATGTAAAATCATATTAAAAAAATGGTATTAGAATCAGTTTTAAAATAAACAATACACTAGAAACACAGGAAGTTTACTGGTAACAATTCACCTTGCACAGGTTCAAACAGGAAACAAAGAAGAGACATAATAAAAGACTATGATGAAACAACAATGGACTTAGCAAATATATAGAAAAAAATAGTAATTACTTAACAAGCATAATAATAAACAAGAAAATATTAACACAAAAGCAAAATAAAAACAAAACAAAAGAGCTAATTGCAATAACATCAAAGAATATAAAAAGCAACAAAATGAAAGTATGGCCTAATAAGAAAGTATAATGCTGTGATGAACCAATGTCACAAAGACAGGAAGACCTTTGTTATTATTCATTACTCAGACTAAATGAGAAGTCATAACAACTGGATTTGAAAATCCACACATAAAAGATACAATTTATGATCATGGCAAACAATACCTTAACTGTTCTAGGTGAAACATCCTTACAAGATAAAGACTTACATCTTGGAAGCAACACTGGCAAATTTGGAGGAATAGTCTGTGATATCAATAAGAAAACAAAAGGCAATAGGTGCATTTTACTACATTGGACAATACATGGAAAATAAAAGAAATCAATGTTCAACATAGAAATCAGAATATTTAACTCATAACATAGTGGTCTTACAACCAACTGTATAGCTCTGAAGGTGCAGAACAAGAAACGGGGACGACACACCAAGAGGTGCAGTGCTTTCACAATGAATTCTTGCACAGAATAGAAGAATTAAAATGACTTGACACATCATACAATAAATTAAAGTGCAAACATCACAAAACTCAACACAGTGACGGGAGATATACTCAGAAACAGGGAAGAGATACCCCAATAGATCTTAGAAAATGCCACATCAATCGCCAGAAAATTAGCAATCTTTAAAAACAAGAAATGTAATGTACTATATGGAAAAAGGAACACTATATACCTAAATTAGAACCCATATGGGGTTGAACCAGGTATCCCGTTCACAAAACAAAATCCAATGGTTTATCTCTCTTCTCTTCCATCCTTAGCCACCGACCGACAAAGCAGTACATGGCCGTCACGCCTAGCGGCGTCTTATAGGGCAACAAGAAATTGATTGTTGTTTCCACTTACCGCCTAGTGTGCGCGTTTATCTCAAAACGCAACAAGAAAACTAATTGTTGGTTTCCCAGCTAATCAGAGTGACTGGCAAGCCCATGCCGATCACCGCCAACTGTGAACGGTTTATTCGCAAGGCCCTCCGCCAAATCAACAAGATTTACCCATGGAACCTACCTAGTGACATCAGACCAGTAACCAGTGGATCCCCCGAGGTGAACGATAAGATGTTAATCTTTTACCGCATAACCAAATAGGGGACATGCATCTAAGGAAACCTGCTCACTCATCCTTTTTCGTCCAATGCCGTCACAACCTCCCTTCTTTACATTCCATACCATGAAAATCGTAACCCCCCAATCTGGAAACCTAAAACCTCCCTATGGAGAAGGAATTGGAGATACCCATATTTTAAAACACCCAAAGCCCCAAGACATATAAAAGAACAAAACTTAAATGGATGGCAAGGACATGACCGGATTTGCATGAAACATGGTAAGAAGACTTATATTTCACAGGGAGCTAAAAAAGTAATGAAAACACAAATGTTGAAACCCCTAGACCATCTAACCCCTATTACCAAAACCCACACCAAATTCAACCGCTTACAATTTTATACAGGTGTTTAAGAACCACCCCCCAGCCATGGCCCAAGTTGAAAAGTCTTGTTAAAGTCGAATATAATTAAACCCCTCACATCCAGTTATATATACCCACGTAACTTTATTCCCTAAGGAGATAAATTCCCCATCTGCCACCACCCAACACCTCTCCTACTTTCACCAAGTTTATCTTTATCGACCAACCTCAAATACCCATTAAACAGACTTTAACAGCGGTCTACACTTAGAAATAACAATGGTGTGAATCTGGATCAACATTCAATCTCAGGACCCACGCAAAAGAAAAAACACAAAACCAAAGGCTTTTAAGGTGACAAAACTGTATAATTTTACAATTTGACCAGGTTTGCGCCTAAAATCCACCTGCACCCACATACCACACCCCACCAACACCCCACAAACACCCCACACAAAATCCCCCCCACCCCCCTCCCCACCCCCCCCCCCCCCCCACACCACCCCCACAACCACCCCCAAACAACCCAACCCCCAACCCCACCCCCCCCCCCATCAACCCCCCAACACCCAACCCCCCACAACCCCCCAAACCCACCCCCCCCCCACACACCCCACCCCCCCCTACCCCAACCCCCCCCCCCCCCCCCCACCCAAAAAAACCAACACCCCCCACCCCCCCCCAACCCCCTTTATCCCCCCCCCCCCAAAACACCCCCCACCCCCCCCCCCCACCCCCCCCCCCCCACCCCCCCCCCACCCCACACCCCCCCGCCCCCCCCCCACCCCCCCCCACCCCCCCCCCACCCCCCCCCACCCGCCCCCCCCCTATCGCCCCCACCCCGCCCCCCCACCCTCCGCCCCCCCCCCCCCCCCCACCCGACCCCCC